>JBBPBX010000147.1:0-20820 GCA_038048925.1 Garcialebias charrua | reverse complement strand
TAAAAAATATATAAATTAAGTGAATTAAGACGGTTCTTTACTCGTAAACTGAATCATACTAGTACATTTTCCTTAATCTAGCATATTCAAAGGCGATCCGTGCGAACCGGAAGTACTCTATTCCTTTTAGCACATGCGCAAATGAGCTACATTACGGATCAGGTTCCGTAACAGATTGGGGAATCACAATGCATCCCATGTATGGAACCATACCCATGCTCTCAGCCACGCATACATTTTAATCCAATCAGAAAAGAGGGTGGGATTTGTAATTGTTTAAATGTTCTTATGGCGTTCTGTTATCATTTGCTGTTCAAACCTGATCTAACGTGGTTAGAGTAACGTGATTCAAGGGTGAAAATGCAGAGGCAACCGGTTGTTGGACTAAGGATGAAAACTTCACTCAAGGACCCTCTACAGCTGATTTTTCATCAATTTTAACTGAAAAGCTTCCTGTAGGCTCGTCCACTGCTGATTTGTTATCAACTTTGAAAATAATTTTGTAACGGTCGCTGGAGAACCGTCTGCAATATTTACAGTTGCTTCAACTTCAACAACCCTGGACAACATGCAAACTTTGTGGTAAACAACACAGCTCTTGTCTGTGATACCCCTGCACTGATCTGCCAGTATCCTGACCAAGCTGCAGATGCTCCTTGGAGAACCACATTTTACCTGTGTAGAACACAACTGCCTGAATGTCTGCATCAGTACAGTATAGTGCTCTTTAGAACCATACAGATTCAGTGCGTGGTGGCTGAGAGCAGGCAAAGATGCACATTTCTCACACTAAAGCCCTTTATTGATCCAGGAACCTGATGATTTTCACTTGGCTGTGGGACTGCAGAACAAAAGATGAAAGTTTCTCAGATAAAACAGACCTTTTGTTATTCCAGCTGGCACTTTCCCATATATCGACTCAGATACTTGATCAGGACAGTAAAGAAAGGTTTCTTTTTTGTATATGATGGAACACATAAGAAGATTTTCTTTAAGGTCATGCTTGAATATCCCAGCTACATATTGGGGAAATGATAATTAGATAACCTCTATATGGTCATTCCCATGACATATAAAGTAATTCTTGATTGACACCTGTCAAATCCAAGTGACAAAAGGTGGTATATTATTTCTCTCAGGTGGTCCAGAGAAAAATAAATCCCTATGGGTTTTCTTTCTTGGCTCCAGAGGACATGTACCATTTTAGAAAGTCTTGTTAGCGATTTTTATTTATTTATATTAAACATATTTCTTCCTATAGACCAGTGCTATTTTTGCTTCCAGTCATAAAACCAGTTTGGGATTTAGTCCCCTGTGTTTCCCAGAATTTCTGCCTTTTCATTTTCTGCACTGACAACTTGTATGACCTCTGGCTAAAGGGCTACTGTTTTTTTTATTCCCATTTCCTACATAGGTATGGTTTCTTGACTTGATCTATTATTTATAGGTTTCAACCAGGTTTTTTGTGTTGAAATCCAAATTTTCTCGTAGATCTGAGATCTTGGGTGTTTCGAATGACTGACATATCAGCAGACTGTTCACAAAAACAGAAAAATAAAACAAAAAATATGAAAAAAGCATTGCAGCTCCATGAGTGAATGTGTTTTAAAGGAATGTAAGGAAATATATGTAGTTATTTTGTTTTCATAACACAGAACACAGATTTTATTTTTCCTGTGTGGACTGTGCCAACTTTATGGACTCATTCATAAGTTTCACCTGCAGTTTCATGACTAACCCAAACTTTTTCTGGCTATTATTTGTAGGTGGAAAAATGGCACTATGATTTTGGACCCAGCTTCTGAATGAAGCTATAGCAAAAACCATTGCAGTATCATACAAAAACAAATAACAATAAAAAATGTTTAATCAGAAATACAGGTAATTCCCGACTTACGAGGGGCCGACCTACGAGGTTCCGGATTTACGAGGTTATCATATTTAATAAAAATATGAAAAAAAAAAAAAAAAACGTTTTATGTTTTTGTTTAAATGTTCTTAATTTCATGTGTACAGCACTTTGTTGCAGCTGTGGTTGTTTTAAATGGCTTTATAAATAAGTATAATTATTTTTATTATGTTTTTTACAATTTGAAGCGTATTCGCGCGACTTCCGGTGTTTCCGGAAATGCATCCGTGTCAGCCATTTTACGATCGCCAAGTGCGGTCAAGTGAGGTCCGCCATTATCGGCACTCGCAGCCGGCTTTGGATGACTGTTTCTCCCATAAGAGGATGCCTCATACGGATAAATTAGCTGGAAACACTCGCTGAACTCTGTGGATGTCTCAGGCCTGGAGCAGCAGCCGCGATCGCTCCGCCGATCGCTCCCACCGCGCCGCGTGAAGCTGCAGACAGCCAGCCGGACCGTATTAGCAACGAGCTAACATTAGCCTCGAAGCTCCAGCCTCGTAGCTCCATCCGACAGCCGGCTTTGTGCGATCAGAGGTTCCTGGAGCTCGCCTCGATGTCGGCCTGGAAGCCGAAGATATCGGGGGACACCGAGCTAACTTGGAGAAACAAAGCCGACAGCCTTTTTGGAGGTGCAGCTAAACCGGACTGCCCGGAGCTGCGGACTACAACAGCAGCCGCGGATTCGGAGGTGCTAATGCTAACAGGTGCAGCTAAAGGCGGCGCGCGCAGACGGCTTTCGGTAAGTTATTAAAATCTTTCTCTGGCTCCAAATGTATGAAGTTAACATTCTAACAGTCCTTCCTGTAAACAGTTTAAAACTACGTGGTGCTGCAGCAAGCTGTGAAGCTCGGACGTAATGCAGCGGAGCTAACGCAGCGGAGCTAACGCAGCGGAGCGGAGGCAAACAGATGACAGAAGCTGCCGCTCAAAGCAAGAAATTAATTTTTTATATACTGTACATTATGCTCTTTTTAAATGTTTTAAAGTGTTAGGATAGGCATTACCGCACATGTACGTGTATCAGTTGCGGCACGTGTGGTATATATATACAGGTAGTCCCCGATTTACGAGATTTTCGTCTTACGAGATAGTCGTAGTAACGGAACTCGCTCGTAAGTCGGGGATTACCTGTAGATGTATCCACCATATCAGCATTCCCAGCGAGCAGAGATTTTGAAAAACATAACCGGACAGAACCAAAACATCTGAAAATCTAATTGTTCTAAATGTTCTTCAAATGTTTAATTGCATCATAACCAGAAATCAACACCAGAAAACCACAATCCTGGGGACAACAATGATCACTTCACTAAAACTCTGCAAGTTCTCCTATAGTAACAACATTTTTAACAATGTTACTATAAACTCCATTACTCAGAACCAGTTTGATGATGATGTCATGTGAAAGCCCCGTATAGCAGGGACTGACAGGTTTGGTTGATTTGGTGAAGCTGTTGAGGAGGTGCATCACTATAAACAGCCAGGAACTGTTTTCGATAACAAACTGACCTTTGACCCCCATGTGAACTCACTTTGTAAGAAGGCCCACCAGAGAATGTATTTTTTATCATCTGTTGATTCTACTTTTATGAGAATGTTTTATTCATGTTTATTGAGTCTCATTTAAAACTTTCCCCTTCATCTGTTGGTTTGGACTTGACGTGCAAAAACAGGAACAAACTCTTGGGGATTGTCAGGACGTGCAGCAAAACTGCTGGCACAGCCCTACAGAACCTCACAGACCTACACAAGGTGAGGTCAGTGAACAAGGCCAGGCTGGTTCTGGCAGATCCTGATCATCCACTCCATGGTGAGTTCAGATTGCTTTCATCTGGATGCAAGTACATGTCATGTACATGTATCTGCTGCCCAGATGTAGGACGAACAGACTGAAAAACTCATTCATCTCTGCAGCAGTCAGGCTTCTCAACTAACAACGATGATTTCTGTACTGTTATTTTAATGTTTTAATAATAATAATAATGATGATGAATTTAATTTGTAACACACTTTTCATTAACAAAAATCTCAAAGTGCTACAAGGAGCAACTAAAATCAATGATAAAATAAAAAACAAGTGATAAAATCAAGTAAAATCAATGATAAAATAACAAAAATCAGTGTTGTCTCGTCTAGTACGGACGTTTTATGTGCCTACTGACTGTGAAACAAATTGCTCCTTGTGGATAATAAAGATTCTTGAACTTGAACTTATTTATTTCAGGTTTGGTCTCTTGTGTTCAGTGCTCTTCATCGAAGCAGAGGGCAACACAACCAAAAACAAACAAAGCAAATCTGAATCGAAGCTGCTTGATTGCAGAAGCAGCAATTCGATCTGCCAACATGTGAATCAAGCAGGCATTCATGCAAAAGGAGATAACGAGAAGCAGCTGTGACCTGATCATCACAGCAGACTTTACCTCTGTAATTAAGCACAAATACAGAAAGTCTTAAAGCCAAACTTCCTATGCAGAGGCAGTTTTATTAAAAAATGGAGATATAACAACTATAGTATAATTATTATTATTATTTTGACTTGTAAAATAAATGTTAAAAAAAAGACGTGTGTTTGAAATGTTTGCAAGAAGCTTTGCTTCAAAATGACTTCATCATGTTATTTTCTTATATTCACATTCAGGAGTTTATGATTTTCCATAAAATGGCTTCGCTGTGACTCTGCACCAGTATCACAAAGATCATTACACAGCTGAGTGAATATGCAAATGAAATCTACATCCACAGCCTCTGACAGCAGCTGCTCACCCTCGGCTCTAACTTAAACACTCTTGGCTCTTCCACTTTATTATATTAGCTAACACACATCAAAGTGTTGCTAATAGATGAGCCGTGTTGCTGAACACCACCTCTGACAACTCACCACCTGCACATTATCAGTTCTCTGGGTTTGTTAAGGCGGGTTTTCCGAATCGAGGTGAAAACACTTCAATCATTCTAGTAATTACTTGTTCACTTATTAAAATTTGTAAACATGATGGCATAAACATAACAAGCTAGGAGGAACACTGCTGTTAAAATTTTCATTTTTTTTTAAATGCATTGAACCTGTTTTATATAAAACAGTACCTTAAAAATGCTCTAAACATCTTTGAGTCCCAATTTAATTTTGTCCATAGTAATGCAATTAATCATGGTTAATCAAAAAATATTGTGATTAATCACAATTTCAATGTTTAATATTTTCCCAGCATTATTTTTTTAAACAAGTATTCCAGCACACAATCTATTTGCAATGGGATCAGGTGAAAGGAAGCAAAAAGAGGTATAAAAAAACCTGGCCTGATTGTTTGGGTTTCTAGGGTGCAGAGAGAGAGTGTACATGATATATACATATATTTATATATATATATATATATATATATATATATATATACATATATGGCCACAGCTTTTTTAGCGATGGTGGTGCAGTGGTGAGCATAGCTGCCTTCCAAGCAGTTGACCTGGGTTCGATTCCCAGCCATCGCAGTCAAAGCCCATGTATGTTAGCATGTGGGAGGTCATTGCCCTAGTGCCATAATTATGGGGTTGCCCATTGCAGCCCAGGGTTGGGTACGAAGTAGGGATGGGTCCGTGCCGATATCTGTATTGGCCTCCAATACCAGCATCATTTACGCATCAGATTTTTTCAATCCAAACTGCAGATTTCCGATCCATGATGCATGTGTGTCTATTGAAACGTCTCCACATATCAGCAGTGGCGGCTCCTCATATGTCCATCAGGGGGGGCTATTTTCTCAACAACAAAAAAATAACGTTTCAAGTTTTTATGGTGTTATCAAATGCAGATTAAAACAAGGTCAACAGTACAATGAAATGCTCACAATGAGAAGAACCTATTTGACTCACTAAAACAACAAAGAACAAACAAAAATATATAAAAATAAATAATATATATAAATTATAGAAAGGAAAATAAGTGAGATTAAAACATTTCTGCATTTCTACTTGCAAGAGGCTTTGTTTTTATTCTCCAGATGAATACAGTGTTAAGAAATGGTAAAACACCACCAGTGACATTCATAATATAAGATGATAGATAGATAGATAGATAGATAGATAGATAGATAGATAGATAGATAGATAGATAGATAGGTAGATAGATAGATAGATAGATAGATAGATAGATAGATAGATAGATAGATAGATAGATAGATAGATAGATAGATAGATAGATAGATAGATAGATAGATAGATAGATAGATAGATAGATAGATAGATAGATAGATAGATAGATAGATAGATAGATAGATAGATAGATAGATAGATAGATAGATAGATAGATAGATAGATAGATAGATAGATAGATAGATAGATAGATAGATAGATAGATAGATAGATAGATAGATAGATAGATAGATAGATAGATAGATAGATAGATAGATAGATAGATAGATAGATAGATAGATAGATAGATAGATAGATAGATAGATAGATAGATAGATAGATAGATAGATAGATAGATAGATAGATAGATAGATAGATAGATAGATAGATAGATAGATAGATAGATAGATAGATAGATAGATAGATAGATAGATAGATAGATAGATAGATAGATAGATAGATAGATAGATAGATAGATAGATAGATAGATAGATAGATAGATAGATAGATAGATAGATAGATAGATAGATAGATAGATAGATAGATAGATAGATAGATAGATAGATAGATAGATAGATGAGATGCTGGACATTTACTGACTGTATGTGCTGATATGAAACACCAACAGTGAAACTGAAGCCCTTTTTGGAGGAGAGGACCTGATGACATCAGTGCAACGTTGGCTAAACATGATTTAAATTGTTACACATTTGATACAAATCAATTATTCTTATATCATTATTAATATTATTATTATTATTATTATTATTATTATTATATCAATAATTATTTTATTTTAGACAAGTTATACCTTGATTAATCCTTATTGCTTAATCAAGTCTAAAACTACATCTTGGAAATAGTTTTATTCAAAATATTATTCTTTGTTATTTGTGTTTTTATTGTTGTATTTTGTATTCTATTTTTTATCGTTACAGTATTTTAGTAGCCTGGTTAAAACCAGACCCTTGTCCTTCACTTCGCTTCGTACTAGGGTCTGGGACTTCTCCCATAGACAAGGATTTCTCCGGTAGATTTTTGACCGGACCAATCAGAGAACAGAAGGCGGAGTTTTGAACGACGTCGACTGACGTCGTCAGTTAAAATGGCTGCCGCCACGAAGGAATTTTCAAGAAAACAAGGTAAAAAACTATTATTTCNTAATTGCTGTACAAAGTAGGGTAATTGCTGTGTGTCATGTGTTCCATAAAAGCTAAGATCTCACACAGCTGCTCATTTTCTTTTTCTTGGACTGTTTCCCGCTGTATGTTTCTAAAACATCTTGTTGGAGCACACACTTCATTAGTTCTTTTAATCTGACTAATAAATGCTTCATCACTTCTTGAATATTTTGTGTGTATGTGTGTGGAAAAACCCCCAGGTCTCAGTTCTGTTCAATGATCTTTCTGGTATTTAATGGGAGATGATGACCGGAAGACAAGTTGAACTGTGGTCACGGTACATTCGATCCATCAAGCCGTTCAAAATAGGCCATGGAGAGAGCTGACTGGGAAAAAGATCTCATTTTCAGTTGAGTGGTGATGAAGGTTGGGAGCCACTTGCTACATTTATTTTAGGATTCCCACTAGTGTGGCAAGATGCGCACTCTCTGCTCAAGCACAAGCCCATGAAAGGAGAACGTTAGGTCTCAGCCAATCGCCCGCAGGCTGGCAGTGGGATAATATTCCAGGAGTGTGTGTCATGTAACATTCCATGAGTTATCACTCTGAAAAGGGCTGCTCATCGCAGCCTGCCAGCATTCTTTTTTTTTTTTCAGTGTATTGACATCCCGAGAGCTGCCTTCCAAAGCATATCTGTGTTTCCACGCAACACAAAAGTAACAGAGAAACGTGGGCCTGACCATGGAAATTGCCACGATAACCTGAACTAACACTCTAAATAACGACATGAAATGATTTTCCTTTGTGTTTCTCCAAGAATGTGTCTCATCAGACTGTGAAGTGGGATTCATGCAGAAAATGAAAGCGTAGATTTGCGCTTCTCAGCACATAAACAACGTTTATTGGGAGGTAATCTCTGCTGATCGGGAGCAGACAGAAGATTACAGCGAAGACGGCTCAATTTAGAGAATTGTGAAGAAAGGGAGAAGTCGTTGCGCTCGGGCTGAGCAGATTTTTTGTTTTTATTTTTTAACACCTTTGACAAATCTACCCGTGTTTTTCTAACTCCCTCCGGCCATATGCTACAGCAAACGCAAGGCCTGTTTTATGATCTGCTTTGTGTTTTTCTCTCCCTGTACTGCGGTGTACATAACATGTTGTGGGACCAGGGAAAGATTAATAATGTGAGAGTGGATTAAAGACAGGCCCCCTCACAGTGGCAGTGGCTTAAAAAACAGAACAAGTAGATAAAAGCACCACGTTTTAGCATTATCAGTGTTAAAAAAACTGTCAAAGATAAGCTGTGCCTGCCTGAAAACTGAACAGATGTAAATATCAGCAGCTTGTTCAGCAAACTGAAAACCAACCAACTTTTCATCTGTGTAAACTTTGGCAGGGTGTGACCAGTAATAATAGGAAAACACATCCTATTGGTCTGCACTTGGGTTATCAAGACCATTTTATTGTGTCCCAAAAAACAGCTTCGAAGCTTTAGCTGTAAAGTACTCTTATTAGGCCTGTGGCAATAAAGAATAAATCAATTAATCTCATGATAAATGAAAATTATCAACCTCTTTTTCATTTATCGGCTTTTACTGAAGACACTGGATGACAAAAAAGGCTCAACTCCGGTGCTCTTCTCTGACCCCTCCCTTTCTCTTTTCTTTAAAATAAATTTTAACCGTCCAAAATCACGTTTCTTTTTTTAAACGCAGCTAAGCTGAGAAGCTAAGCTATGAGCTAAGCTAACAGGCTGACTTCGGGAAAAAAAAACTCCGTCTTGTCAAAGCTCCAAAATTCACGGTTGAAACCCATGCCTTTGTGTGAAAAGTTGTTTTTCCTCTTCAAAAAGAAGTCGAGAACTTGTTTATTTATTTTTGTATTATTATTATTATTAAAAGCTTTGTGTGAAAAATGCTATGCTAAAGAGCTCAAACCACACAGAGCATCTGCCATTTTGAGAACCTTGAAAAAAATTGAGAGACAGCCCATATCACGTCAAAGGTAGCCTGGTTAAAACCAGACCCTTGTCCTTCACTTCGCTTCGTACCAGGGTCTGGGACTCCTCCCATAGACAACGATTTCTCCGGTCGATTTTTGACCGGACCAATCAGAGAACAGAAGGCGGAGTTTTGAACGACGTCGACTGACGTCGTCAGTTAAAATGGCTGCCGCCACGAAGGAATTTTCAAGAAAACAAGGTAAAAAACTATTATTTCTCTGCTGAGAAAAAATATATTTCTTAGCTGACGTTATATCAGAAGTGTTCCTGAGCTTAACAGTTCCTAAATCAATTCACAAAATGGTCAAATCTGCTGGATTTAAATAGTTTCGGTTTGACATTTTCCAAACAGCCTCGGGTGCGCTACGAAAATAAATGATAAAAAATCGAATTTTATCTCAAATGTTTCATCTAGGCCAACAGTCAGTAAATTAGAGCCATATAATTACACACTGGTAGCAGAAAAAATATCCACCGAGTGGTTTCTGAGCTATTTATCTGATAGCCTGGACCTCGCCAGGCTAAACTAACAAAACTCCGCCTTCTGTTCTCTGATTGGTCCGGTCAAAAATCGACCGGAGAAATCATTGTCTATGGGAGAAATGCCAGACCCTAGTACAAAGCGAAGTGAAGGACAAGGGTCTGGTTTTAACCAGGCTACGTCAAAGGGCTTCTCTCCCATTTTCCTTAAAGAGATATGCTGCTCGCTCCCTCACTATCCATCCTTCAGTTCAAACAGTCTTATACTGTCATACGGTGGTCAAAAAATGTTCTACACTCAAAACAAATCAACATTTCTTCTTAAATTTGACAATAATTAGTAATTATTGTCAAATTTCAAATAATACTATCGTTTATCGCAATAATTTCTGAGACAATTAATCGGCCAGGAAAATTTGTTATCGTTATTAAATTATTGTATGCTCTCTTGCAAATCTCAACTGAAGCGGGTGGAAATGTGACATTTGCTGGAACACTGGTTAAATGTTATGTGCATGTTAAAAAAGGATTAAAGTACTCACGCTCACCTGGTAGTTACACTCAGGGTCCATGCAGTGGTAATGCTCTCTGTACTGGTAGGCACAGTGCACGTGTCCACAGTGCTGACTTCCAGAGAACCTGAAAGACACATTTTTATTATTAATTTTAACAGACTTGTTCAAAACAGAATGATTGAGGTGGCAAAAAAGACCAACAGCAAATCTAGATCAATTAGTGGATGAATCATTTAAAAAACACCAGGAGGAACAAAAACAACGCGTATGATGCAGCTCTCAGAGGCGATGTGCTCGTCACCTTCAAAGTACCAGCTCACACCTTCAAACTGACTGCTGCTTTCCACACTCGAGCACAAATTACCCGTCTGTCACACCAATTTCAACCAAATTATCTTCATTTATTTCCAAAGGAGCCATAAGAGACACTTATTACTCTAAAACCCTTTCTCTTCTCACGTACGCTCAGACACTAAAACGTTTGGATTTTTCTTTTTAATTGCTGTGGAAGTCCTTGTCAAATCAATTTGCAGATCTTTCAGGTTAACCGCTGTTTTGCTCCATGAGGCAAAGGGTCAGGCTCGACACACCCTTTACGCCCTTTCTTTCTGTTCGCAAGGCCAGAAACCAAAATTTCATCTGGTGCTAGTTTAAAAAAAAAAAAAAGGCAGCTACTTTCTGCCGTTCAGACACTTTTATGGTGGTGATTATAAGCCTGACAATGATGACTGTTAAAATCCTCCAATTACCAGTGAAAACACACAAATAAACATTTGCAGTGCTGCTGCCAAGGCCTCCATCTGCTATAGTGCAGAGGAGAAGGGGGGAAACGGGGGCTAAGTATGATTTTTTTCCAACTCTCTCTTTGTTTTTCCTTGTTAGGATTATCCCAGAGCTGCATTTACGGATCACTTTGCTGAGTTCATTAAGTTAATTGAACAGCATCACTGTTTTTAAGTTGACTGTGTGAGTGTGTGTGAGTCTGGAAAAAAAGGATCTTCAAGAAGGTCTGACAATTCTTCTAACAAGTCCAAACCAGTTGAACTGCGAGTGCACCCAATAAAGCCAACATTTGTCCCAACTACAGTATTGATGCTTTCTATACTGTTGGATGTGCACAATGATTAACGCACAGAGTCCCCGTCCCTCCCCGCTGAGACATGGTCCAACCCTCTGCTCGTTGCCCAGCTGTATCACTTTGCCTCTGGACAATTCCCACTTGCCGCGTCAGGGGGCCTAATGGGCATCTGCTATTCAGCAGCAGATTAAATATTAATATCGCCACGATACAGAGATTGCACAGCATCTCCAGTTACAATAGAGATCAGTGGCGGCTCCTGAGCAAAAATATTAGTGAGGCGGACAATTTCCTGCATCACTAACCACCTTTTTTTTGGGGGGGGGGACAAATTGCGTTACATTTTCGGTGAAAAAAAAGGTTGCTTAATATTTAATTTATTGTTGCTGATTGTGTGTGTCTGTAAATTTGTTGCCTTTTTTTTTCCCTCCCTCCCACGGGTCGAGGTTGTGTGTCTCATGAAAAACAGTTCAGTCTAATGAATCAGAGAAATGGACGCCTCCCACACGCAGCCGACAGGTGCACGGCTTGAGTTCTAATTTGATTTGAAGTATTAATTCTGAAATAATACTCCAGATGAGCACAGGGAGGAAAAAAGTTTGGTGAAACAACTAAAATAATACAAAAGTGATTTGTTGATGATGTTTTGTATCATAATGTTTCAAACAAAAGATTAAAGTGGGGATCAAAACCCACAAAATCTCTGTTCCAGGACCACTGCTTCAACCGCTGGTCCACCACAGCCACACACAAACGAGCCACAAAATCATTTAAATAATAAATATAATAAATAAGGTCCTATCATGTTGGTGGAAAATTATTGATCCTTAACTTTCCTCTGTTCTTCTCACTTTTCTGTTCTGGTCCCTCTGTCTGCTCCAAATGGATTTAAAAACACAATATCTCCACTGTTGGTCTCAGCAGGTTTCACTGCAGCTACTCCTGGGTTTGAGTCAGGTTGAGGTAGAGGTCGTATCAATGAGCTAAAACCAGCTGAATGTGTCCAAAGGAAAAAAAAATCAGACGCCCCAAATGAAATTATTGGACCCGGCTGTTCGAATCACTGTCCTGATTGACAAACACAGGCCGCTGAACTGTGCTGTTCCATAAATGAGTAAAATACTGAGGATGAATCACTAAAAATCTACTTTTTTAATTCCACTTAAAATTGTCTATACAGGTAGTCCTCGACTTACGACGACCTCGACTTACGACGTTTCGGGGTTACGAACGCCCTCCCATTGAAAAGCATTGTTCGAGTTACGCGGTTTATGCGCCTTTACACCAGAAAATACGGTACCGAAACTCACCGGAGGACAGCGGAAATTTACAGGAGGTTTACAGGAGGGAGGGGGGGAGTAGCAGCTTGACGCAGTCAGTGGAAAATTACTACAGACAGGCAGACCGGAGCAGAGACGGGTGGATGGTGTCACCAGACGGCAGAAAACAGCGGAGCTGGACCGGAGGAGCAAGAGCTAACATGCTAACAGACCTTGCTGTAGGATGGACGGGTGGATGGTGTCACCAGACGGTAGAAAACAGCAAAGCTGGACCAGAGGAGCAAGCGCTAACATGCTAACAGACCTTGCTGTAAACGCTGTGGACCACGTGAAGCAGCTGGAAGCTGCAGAGCTCGGAGGTGCACGAGCTAACATGCTAACAGACGGAGGAAGAATTCACCAGCTACCAGTAAGAAATTTACTCTTTTTTTTTCCTCATTATGGCTCTGAAATGTATGTGTTTTTGAAAATTATGTAGGATAATGTGTTAGGATAGGCTAAAGGCTCCAGTATAGCTCTGCGTTGGGCCGAACGCCGCTCGACGCGCGCGTGCTGCGCGCAGGCAGTTCACAGTATAGCTCAGCGTGAAGCTCCAACGTTTTCGCTCCAAATTCTTGACATAATTTGAGCAGCAGCAGGGCGGAGCGTTTACCTACGGGACAAATTGAGGTCGCTGATTGGTCATTTGCTGACACGCCTACTGAATTGATTGACAGGTCGGGTGGGGGAAAAAAGGCAGAGGCTGCGCAGCGGTTTTCTGTGTTTATATGTTAATAAAAAGTTCTAAAAAATAAAATAAAAACAGGGAGCGCTGGTCCAGCACACCAGAACACCAGGAAATATTTAGAGCCTCCCGCAGCCACGTTGAACCCGAGTTTAATTCGCTCGTGACAAATTCATTCATTTCTCATCATTTCAGTCATGGAGTCAACAAGGAGGAGGAAGCGATCACTTGACTTTTGGCAAAAAAACTAAAGAAAAGTCCAGATCAGGGATGAAGAAGGGGAATTTAATACATTTGTGTCTCATACAAAACAGTCCGGCGCTGGGCAGTTTATTGTGAGACAACGCGCGCGCGTAAGCAGTCGTAAAATTTGAGCTTGGCGCGTTCACGCCCGCGTTCAAAGGCTTGTGCCGCGGCGCTCGCACGGCGTGGAGCGGCGTTCAGCCCAACGCACAGCTATACTGGGGCCTTAAGTGCTTTGCCGTTTGGATGTATGAGGTGCACGTATGAGGTGCCGTTTGGACGTATTTTCCGACTTACGTCGATGTTCGAGTTACGAACGGGCGTAGGAACGGAACTCGTTCGTAAGTCGGGGACCACCTGTAGTTGAAAAATAACAAGAACACAGCTCATTAAATACGTAATTTCGATTGTTTATTAGAAGGAACTACTTTGTGGGGCAAATATATTTTTTTAGGTGGGGTTCTGCCCCACCTGCCCCTATGGGCCAGCCACAGTTGATAGAGATGCACAGATTAAAGTGGCAAAGCAACAGTGGGTGCATGAAAGCATTTAAAGAGTGAAAAGTGTGGCTAAGCACTATCAAGGACCCTTTGTAAAACTGCTGTGGTGAAAAGATGAACAACTTCTCCTTTTGCAAGCACCAGATAAAACACATTCACAAAAAAAACGTTTTTTATTCACACTGTGAACTCACTATCCCCGGTTCTACAAAGACCCCTTCCTCCTCCTCCTCTACCTCCCCTCTCGCTGCTACATTTGCCCTTTTTATGAGCCCTCCTTTTCCATTTTTTTTACCTCCCTCCTCTTCTTTCCTTTCCATTTTTTTTTTCTCAACCTCAACGCGGAAATTGAAACTGTATCTGGGCTTATCTGCAACCTCCCCGTGAATCAACTGCCGAGATGTTTAGACAAATTTTATGCATTATGCAGCGCAAATATCAAAACAGTTCTTGGCAGTGCCAGCAGAAGCCTCATTAAAAATTCCTTAATTAAATCTTCTTGCAAAATGTAATCAGTCCAAGGAAGGGGTTTTGTGTGTGTATGTGTGTGTGTGTATGTGCAAGTGAAGGATGTGTGCATGTGTGTGTTTCTTTCAGTGCCAAGGCTTTGATTTGTGCCCTTCATGTTATGGCTTGGAGAAGTAATCATTAACGCCAAAGCCACTTTGGCTTTTCAAAATGCTTTTGTTTTTTCTTTCTTTCTTTCTTTTTATATAGAGTAAACAAACAAGTGATGATCACCTTTCTAGTATCTCTACGATGAATTCAAAATGGAAACGTGGTTTCGCCTCCGATAAAATCACAAGACACCTTCCCTCGTCTGCTGCCGCGGCTTTTTAGATCAGAAAGTTTAAAGTGTTTAAACAGCAGAACCGAACCGGATCTCTGGCTATAGTCTCCGATCCTTTCTGAATCAGTCACACCTAAAAGTTACACAGAATATTGTTTTGAACATTTTATGCAACACTCAATATGAACATTTGTTCTTCCATCTTCTTATCTTTCCATTTCTCTAAGGACATAAACTGCAGGTGTATTATTTCTTTGTCATTATTAATTTACAGCTACCAGAACATTGTTTTACCACTGGAAACGTAAGTTGCATCATTGAATAAACGACCCGTCAGTGTTTTTTTTTAAGGGATGTTCTATACGTTGGGAGTATATTTCTATTGGTGCTGCACGTTTTGAGGGATTTACATACCTGGCAATATATTTTTGGTACAGGTTGATGTCTTCGCTGGGGGGTTTTTCTGGTGGCAGGCCATTCCTAATGCAACAGCAAACACAAAAGGAGACAGGATTAATGAAGAGGTAAGGCGGTTTGTTGTTAATACGAAGAAACTGACACAATATTTACTTATACGCCACTCCCAAAGTATGTCGTATCAATTTACATTTTCCTGTGGCGTAACAGCATTTTTTTTATGCACTGTATGAATCAAGTACAGGAGGTGTGCACTTTGATGCATGCAGGCGCAAAAGGACATTAATCTTTTATGGGGGGGTGTTTTCAGTGAGTGCTTTTATGCAAAACTGGATAAAGGGGGGGAAAATATGTGAAAATGGTCTTTTCTGATATTATCTGGAAGCCTCGGCTCTAACGTTCGTGTCAAGCTTCCTCCACTTCATCTAGAATCAATTTAATTAAAGGTGTAAGAAAACTCTAGAAGATGACTTAGCAGGAGTTTCAGCTGAAACAAATTAATTCCAAGGCAGGAAATAACGAGGAATTTATCACATTACAGAGGCATGCTGAGGAATTGTGTTTGCCTTTTGTCACCTGTGTTGTGATTCCTCTGGTGGAGCTGGCAGCAGAGCTGCCTGCAGAATAACAGTGATAATAGAGATTTGGTTTTGTTTGCTCCCCCTCAGCAAGTGGCATTTAGCTTCATGTGAGCAGCTCCACACAGGGGGATGACCTGAGGTTAATCTGGCCCAGAGGGGAGGATGCACTGCCAGACATTTTTCCCAGCACCACATCTCCTCCTCGTGTACTACAAGCATCAGACTGGGTCAGTTAGCCAAGACTGCAGCTTTGTGGAGCCTCAACCTGACAAAGGCCAAAGCATGAGGGAGAGGTGCCTAAGGGCTCTTGAACCGTGCCTTTGATAGGTCTTGACTAACTAGAGACAAGGTCAAAACCAATCAAACAGACTCTGGAAGCTCTTTCCTACTGGTGATGCACACAGCTGTAGGTTAGCTCCCCAAACCCCTCGTTTGCTTCCTTTAAAGTGCACTCATCAGGCTGCGTTGAGCCGACCCCTGCGACTTGCCGGGAGGTTAGTCATGGCTCCAAAGTAATTAAAGGGAGAGTTGTTACACCCTAGCCAAACGAAAGAAGTCAGTCACTTTGCGATGACTGTGCTAAATCAGTCTCCACGGAGTGCTAAAGCAAGTAAACACTTCATGCAACCTCTCAACTCATCATGTTGTGGATATATTGGGTGTTATGCGTCGATTCACACTACATTCCTCGTGGCTGCTGTGAAGGTAGCAATTACCTTTGCGTTTGGCTAACTGACTCAAAGAAGCTGTTAAGTGCATGTGAGCATCACATTAGCTCTATGAGGTGCAAACAAAACAGAAAAGTGGTTTTGGAGTTGTTTTCATTCTGCCTGTAAACCTGAAGGGATAGTTCACTTTTTTTAACGAGTTTTTGTAGATGGACTTGCAACCTGTCCAGGGTGTACCCGGCCTCTCTCACAGTGACTGCTGGATATGGGCACCAGTGACCCCCCCGCGACCCAAAAAGGAAGAAGCGGGTAAAAAATAATGGATGGATGGAGTTTTTGGAGATGAGTTGCCAGTATCTTACCTGGTTACGACACACTTAATGTGAAACCCAAGTTGAAAAACAAACCGTGTTAAGCAAACTCCACATTGATCTGATGCTTGCGAGCACATCGACATACGAGGTTCCGGACTTACGAGCTGACTAACGAACAGTTAAGTTGTACAGAACATACAGAAAATACAGCACTGGTATGTGTTTTTAGATGAAAGTGTGTTAGCTAACAGTTTGTAAACAAGTTTCTGAGCATGTTTATGAACTAGTATGTACGTTTGTGTTGAAAAACGAGTGTTCGTAGTAGCGCTAGCATAAATTTGCCGACTTAAGACCGAAAATCCGGACTTACGAGCAACACGTGTTTCGTGTTCCGACGTACGAGATTTCGTGTTACGAGCACTTCGCAGGAACGGAACTCGCTCGTAAGTCGGGGACTACCTGTACGTTGTAAAATTCGCAACATAGTGTTTGCTTGGGTGGGTACAATTTTTTTTGTTTTTTAATTTGTCCCACAGTGAATAACTTTTTCCTAAAAGAGGCCTCTTTTGGACTTTAGCATGACTCCGTCACAAACATATATTCCCGATTCTCCAAATTTAGATCATATTGACTGTTGTCTCCTGCCAATCAGAACTGCTTCTAAATTCTCCTCAGAAATTACCTATACCAGGGCTATTCAACTGGTGGCCTGGGGGCCAAATCAGGCCCACTGGTGAGCTCAGTTCAGCACACCAATGGGTTCATTTTTAAATAAATCTAGATTTTAAACCATAAAACAAACTTAGTTAATGACAATAACTGCTGGATGTCTGGCCCATGAGCTTGTGGCTTTCAATAACGTTGGTCCCCTGAGCAGCTTAAATGGTAAATGGTAAATGGAGCTTATTTATATAGCACTTTCCAGCCCCCTATGAGGGACCCCAAAGCGCTTTACAATACCAACCATCCACCCATTCATACACACATTCATACACCGGTAGCAGCAGACTGCCATGCAAGGCGCCTTTCCAGTCCTACCGGGAGCAACTCGGGGTTAAGTGTCTTGCCCAGGGACACAACGACACATGGTGTGGGGAACCGGGATTCGAACCTCCAACCTTCCGATCGGGGGACGACTGCCATTACCACTACGCCACGGCCGCCCCTAGTTTAGTTGAATAGCCCTGATCTATACAGATCATTTTTGTCCCTAAGATTATAAGCTAACGTCCTCTTCTAAGTCCTGGAGAAAGTGTAATAGTCCCTATAAAATTTGTTCTGTTTTCTTTGTTTTTGATTTGCTTTCATGCCTCCATCTATAATAATAATAATAATAATAATAATAATAATAATAATAATAATAATAATAATAATAATAATAATAATAATAATACTTTATTTATAGAGCCCTTTAAAACAACCACAGCATAAAATCAAGAACATTTAAACACATAAAAATAAAACAGTTGTTAAAACATTAAGATCAATAAAAACAGTGCTGAACAAATTCGGTCTGTGCTAAAAGCCAGTGAGTAAAGCTAAATCGAAGCATTAACTACCGGTATACGTAAACTTTAATATTTTTAAAGCTCCAAACTACAAAAAAGTACTCTTAATATTTTGATAGTTATGATTAAGGTTTATGGTTTAGTACACCCACTGTTTGAACAAACTTACTTGACTGAGGACACAGTTCCAGTGGTGATGGAGTCAGTCTTGGAAAAGCTGGATTTGATGTAATCAGCAGCAGCGGAGTTAAAACTTATGTGTCCCGCCTGGTCCATTGTAAGCCCCGGGGCAATGCTGGCCCCTGCCGCCCCAACAGCAGGGACCCCAGAAGCACCAGGATTCCCTGGCGCTGTAGCCAGAATGTTGGGCATCAGTGAAGCCTCAGAGTTTCCAGGTATTAGCTTATGAATTGTTCGAACGTCATACTTTGAAGGGCGACCCACTTTGCCCGTCTTAAAGGCGATGGCCCCGCCCATGTCAGGGTTGCCCTCACCGGGCTTGAACAGGTGCAGAAACTTCACGTTTTCCAGGTCGTATTTCGAAGGTCTCTTGTAAGCATTGCCGTTCTGCTGCTGCAAGCTCTCGCCTTGCTTCAGTTTCTGAATAAAGAAGTCGTACTTGGAGGCTCGGGAGGCCATGTTCTGCACGTGGGAGGAATTGGACGTTTGAGAGTTGCCCAGCTGAGGGACAACTGGTTGCTTGTGGTCTACGCTTGAGGGGTAAATCTGCGCCTCATTCACTGGTAGGCAAGTGGAAGTCTGTAGAGCGGCAGGACTCTTGTCTTGGGCCAGTTTTGAGTTGAGGTCATCTGGTTTTGATTGGGAGGAGTGCACCGGCCAAGGCAGAGCTTCGCCAGCTTTTAGTTTGCGAATGTACTCTTCGTACTTAGAGAAGCGAGCACGACGTGAGGCCTCTTCACTGCTGAGCGACGAGAGGTCCGAGGTAGCAGCTTTGAGCTTGTCAAAGCTGATCTTGGTCAGTTCATCCCTTACCTGGTGGTCATCATAACCATACAATCCCAAGATCTCAGTCATGGTGTTGGCTGCATAGTCTCGCAGTGCCGATGCTTCTCCTGCAGAAGAACAAAAGGAGAACATCATCTGCTTATAGTTCTTTAGATCTTTTCTTTTTTAAAACTGCTTCAAGGAAACCTGAAGATTAGAAAAGGTTTAGGTGCTGTCTGGAATTACTTTAATGCCACAATATTGTACTTCCTTTAGCTTCAAATAGTCATAAGTTGATTAGTAACAAATGAATCAGTCTTCTATAGTGCATTTCATTGTACTTTATGCACTGTTAAACATTTCACTGCATTGTTGTGCTCCACATCAACTAACTACTGTATATAAATGTATATATATAGAAGTGCCAATTTACTGAATATTACATGCTTAGAAACTAAAACCCATCTTTGTTATACAAGAACAATAGCAACAGGAAAAGTGCTTTTGCATTGCAACCGACACCACTTGTAAATGTCTGTGGATTTATGTGTGTACGAAACCAGTCTCAGTCTCTTCCTGTTTTGGTTATATTCTAAGTTAGTGCTGCAAAATGTGCAGATGGCAATACCAAGATAGGCTTGTTTACAGTATTAATTTTATTGCTAATACATTCAATCAAAATGGTCAATTTAAAGTTGTTTCTAAACACATACGACTTTCTTAGGAGCTCAAATATGATCGTGACATAAAAATCAACAGGTCGAAAGCTGAGAGAAACAGTATTCAGATACAATAAAGCTGTTGAGCTTGTTGTAGAACATTTTAAATTACAGTGAGTTTGGTACCACTTTACAATAAGGCTCCCCTTATAGATGGCTAATAAACGGTTTATAGATACATTAATAATTCCTCTATAAACACTTTATAAATCATTAATAACTGCTTATTATGCATTAATTAAGGGTGACAGAGAGACAAAACTGACCAGTTTCTTGCCAAATAGTGAACCAAATCTGTTCACCTATACATTTAATCTGGAGTTGTTGTATTAAACATTTCAGACTAAGTTGCTACCTTGTGAGAACAATTAGCATTTGTAAACATATTTATTTAGCATATAATATTGTACTTTATCACTGCATTATAAGTATCTAACTAATATATGCTAAAAAAAATTAGGTTTACAAATGTGCTTACAGGGTACTGTAGTAACTTAGTCTAAAACGTTTACTTTAACAACTCTAGATGAAATGTATAGGTGAACAGATTTGGCTCACTATTTGGCAAATAACTGGTCAGATTTGTTTCTCTGTCACCCTTAATTAATGCACAATAAACAATTATCAATGATTTATAAAGTGTTTATAGAGGACTTATAAACTATTTATTAGCCATTTATAAGGGGAGCCTTACTGTAAAGTGGTACCGTGAGTTTTACATCACTTTTAATCCTGAAAAGAACAAATCATCACCTCTTTCTTTTCATTTATAACCCAGATTTTATTTTTACATTAGGACTATTGAATTGGACAACTTCCCCAAGGACACAAGAGAAATACAGTCAGCGTGTAGTTTCATTGCGATGTGCGGGGATTAATTCTGCCTCATTAAGTGTGA
>JBBPBX010000146.1:123719-155825 GCA_038048925.1 Garcialebias charrua | reverse complement strand
AAACAGCTCTTGCCCTCTTTTGTTTTGCTTCATCCCCCACGCTTGCTTTCAATCCCCTTCAGTAAAAAAAAAGTCATAAAGACCTTCCCACAGACGGTTTATCCCTCTCTGCCCCATATCATCTCTGCTCCCTACATCCCATACCAAGAACCCCACCTGCTGGGAGGGGCGGCGGTGTGGGGAAGAGGTGGTGTGAAATCGCAGTGCACTTTACGCAGGCGTTAGTCTGTGATGTTTCTGCACTTACACGCGCAGCAGATCAACAGTCAGCAACAGCTAAAATCAAAGTTCTGTTGGTGCTGCTCACGCTGTTCAACATCAGGAGCAGCGCAGCTTCATCCTCGGTTCTGTATTCACCATTTTGACGATAACTGCTTTGTTTCTCGTGTTGCGACTGCACGTGCATCTCGTTGAAGCCGAGCATCCGTGTGGCCATTTAAATGATAATTACACTTTTTAGATGCTCTCCTTTTATGTGCACATGCAGAACTGACACTTCATCTTACAACCGCCAAGAAAGTGCACCTCACAGAGAACATGTTTGGGTCAAAACAGAATTTTAAAGCAAATGTACAATAGTCTGGCAACCAGCATGGAAACAACAGCAGATTCATGTAAACATGTTTTTATGTTGATTTGGACTGAAACAAAAATCTAATACATGTACAGGAAGGGTGGGGGGGTGAGGATGGCCCTAAGGGGAGGAAGTTGTGAAAAAAGGCAAACTCATACCTCCGTACTACTCCGTCATAAGATTAACTCAGGATGATGTTATTAAAGCAAAACATTCAGATGTCAGTAGCCACAGGAAGACATAAAAAAATAGGGTAACTGTCCATCATTAAACAGAGGTGGAGGCCTCCGGGTTCAACTGTCCCCCTCTTACAATCCTGTTATTGCTAGTATCACTCAGCCCTCTGTGAATGCCCCTCCTTATCTATCTGACCTCCTCCAAATCTCCATCCCATCACGCTCTCTCAGATCCTCCTCTTCGCTACATCTCCATGTACCCTCTGCCCGCCTCTCCACCATGGGGAGCAGGGCCTTCACCTGCTCTGCCCCTCACCTCTGGAACGCCCTACCGCCAGACCTTCGAAACACCACCTCCCTTTCTCTGTTCAAGACTGCCCTGAAAACCCATCTCTTTAGACTAGCTTATCACTAACTTTACTAAATGTATTTTTATCTTCCATTTTATATCCTTTATGTATTTTATATTTCAATTTGTCGATGATAATGTTTGCTCTGTATTACACTGTGTTGGTTTGTTAAGTGTCCTTGGGTGTCCTGAAAGGCGCTTTTAAATAAAATGATTATTATATTATTATTATTATAATAGCAAACAACCATCAGGGTGCTAACGATCCATCGTTAGGCTGATGGTCCTCCTTGATGTGAGCAGCTGGTTTCGGCTGTCAGCAGCAAACTGGTTGATCCACTGTGAGAAGGTGCTATTTATAAGACTGAGCTGAATACAGCACCTCAGACTGAGGAAGTCTTTCAGATGAAAGACGAAATGTTTCTACTTTTTTGTTTTGTTTTTTGAATGTCCAGAGGACCAGACTTAGCTTTTTTAGATTTTTCTACCTGGATTATTGAGCATGCATCCGTGTAAGTTAACTTTATTCATTCAACCTTTAGTTAAACAGATAAACCACATTGAGCCTCAGAGACTCATTTACAAGTGAAACCTGCTTGGACAGACCATAAAAGTGGTGAAAAATGGCACACAAAAAATCCTAACTTGCTCTTATTCTTTGGCTGAAGGTTAACAGCATGATAATGAAAAGAAATCTCACACAACAAGCGCATAGGGGCCAAGATGGTGTAGAGGCAGGGCTGCCGACTTGGGACCCGAAGGACCCAGGTTCGAACCCCGGCCACGGCCACCACACACCTTGGGGTGTCTATGAGTGCACACCTATTTCCCCAGCTCCCCGGGCGCTTTCTATGGCTGCCCACTGCACCACCTGGTGGTGGTTGGGTTAAATGCAGAGACGAATTTCGTCTTGTATGGGAAACATACACAGATGACAAGATGTGACATTTATTTATTTATTATAATGACGCCGACATTCCACAGGGGGGTGGGACGCAAGGGCAGTGAGCATGTCCAGAGACAACACACAGAGGCACTGTAGAGTTCAGATAAAATCACTCAGTTCAAACAGTTCCCTCTGGAGAGATCCATACACACTCGAGTGGGTGTCGAGGGTGGCCAAGGACAAATCCAAAGAGTCCTGAATTGATGACAGAATGTTTACTCGACTGGGCCCCTCTGAATAGTCCATAGACTTCCTCGGTAGGAGAGGAAGGAGGAGCAGAGCATCAGGTTTACAAAACTTCCAGGCGAATTAGGATAAGATGGCCTGTCAGAGCCAGTCAGGGAGCCAAATTCAGATAAACACGATTGTTTTGGGGACATGCAGAACTTTTACTGGCTTCTAACTTGAGTTTCTGTTGGTCCACTTGGTTCCAGAACGTTCAAATTAAATGGCCACTCCAATGGACTGTGCCTGAGAGTAATCCCCGAGATCTGATCCATCCTGTCAAAAGCATGTGAGTCTGGGTGCTCGAGGCACGAACCAAGCCATCATAAGGCAGACAGTCTGACCAGGTGTTATTAGTGTAGAGGCAGGTCAGCCAGCTCAGGACCTGAAAGTCCCAGGTTCGATCCCCAGTCACTGCATACCTCGTGGTGTCTCTGGGCAGCACACTTTATCCCCAAAATGCCCCCCAGGCGCTTTCAATAACTGCCCACTGCACCACCTGGTGGTGGATGGGTTAAATGCAGAGACTAATTTTGCCACTGTATGGAAACATACAATGATGACATTATTATTAATATTATTATATGCGTCCTTAAAATCCACAAATGACAGCAGAGATAGACGCATCACCAAGTCTTCCAAGTCGATGAGATATCCAGCTGGGTGCATACCAACGAGGCAAATCGGCTCGCCTACAGCCTGTCTTCTCTTCGAAGAAATTTTATAAATTGCGTTGAGGGACCAACTGACCAAATCCATAGCAGAGTTAGGATTTGGAAGATTTATAGGAGAGGATCTAAGCAGTTTCACAGACAGGACAGAGCAAAGCAAAGTAGAGAGGGAGAGAAGAGGAAATGCGTCCGCCCTTGACAAGAGCAAGTGTTGAATGAACTTGTCATACTTCAAAAACAATACGAAAGAGATAACCATCACATGTAATGCATTGTGCTCCACATCAACACAGCTGAATTGTACTCCACACCTCTTTTAGTTTCACAATGCTCACTTCATTTCTGAAAGTTCACGTCTGTGCAGGAAGTGGCCGGCTCCATCAGTGATTTATAAATGGCCAGAGGAAGCATAAAGACGGACTGCTCTGTGGCCACTTTTCACATAACGGTTTCATGAAAGAGTCGAATAGGATACTATGGAAGGTTAGATGTGCACATTCTGCACCATGAAGGGATTTGAAAGCAAAAACTAAGTCCTATTGCAGAAAAGACACACTGAAGGAAAGTAGACAAAAGTGGCAACGTTTTATGTATAAGCTGTATGAAAAACGCAGATTGTGAAAAAAGGAAGAATTCTGTTCCAAAATACCCTGATGCATGTTCAATAATCCAAATAGAAAAAAAAAAGAAAAACTAAGTCTGGTCCTATGGACATTCAAAAAAAAAACATCTACTTTTTTGTTTTGTTTTGCTTTGTTTTTTGTTTTGTTTTTTTGGTTGTTGTTTTTTTGAATGTCCAAAGGACCAGACTTACGGTAGCTTTTTTTTAGATGTGTTCCAAAATTTTGAAAAAGTTTAGACAGCTCCAGTTAGAGCTGAAATCGTTACACTCTAACTTGAATAATCTGTGGTAAAATTTCCCAAAATCATAAAACAGAAGAATAAGGGAGCTCCAATAATTATTCAAGGGTGGTACAGCAGAGAATTGTGTAAAGCTGTCCCCTCACAGACAAAAGGTTGCAGGATCGCTTCCTAGCGTGGGGCCTTTCAGGGTTAACTTTGCATGTTCTCCCAATTCATAAATTTTTTGTAGAGTACTGTACTGTACTTGCCCCCGTACACGTCGCACTGCCGTATAAGTCACATCAGTCCAAATATGTCTAATAAAGTGGAAAAATCCATAAATCTGTTGATTCCCCATATAAGTCACATCTATTATGCGTCACCACTGATACGTCGTGTTTGTTATGCATCACCGCTGATCACCCAGAAATGTGGGCCGGTGTTGTGCCAAAAATCGATTGGCTGCCAAATGGCAGCCGTGGGAGCATGCATGGGAGGACTTTAGCAATAATTTAACAATACTAACACTCGAAAACAATTATTTGTTTGCTCACAATTATAGTAAATGTGTGTCTCAGTTGAACTTTTCCTTAATAAATGCACTTTGACGGTCAAATCAGCTGCATTTCAAAAATCCATTTGCAGAAGCGGGAGTGCACAGAGGGGGGACTCGCTGTGCATTTCATCGAAATTTAATGAGATTAACACCAAAAAACAATTATTTGTGTGTTCGACATTATAGCAAAGGTGTGTCTCAGTTCAACTTTTCCTTAATAAAGGCACTTTAATGGTCAAATCATCTGCATTTCACCTGGGCGGCGTGGCGAAATGCAGCTGATTTGATGTTTGCTACAGGCGTTCTGGAGCGAGACAAAAGATGGCTTGGTATGGCAAGCCAAGTCCTCATTAATAGCCACTTTTACCTATTAATGAGGACTTGGCTTGCCATATTAGTCGAGGGCCCTCTAGTGACCTAAAATGGTAGTGTTCAATATTTTTCAGGTCAGAATGAATGAAATCTTCAGATCTCAGCCCAAAATTGGGTTATAAATATGGGGGGGGGGTATATTAGTCGCTTCGGTGTATAAGTCGCAGGCATGCAAATTTATGCAAAAAAGGTGTGACTTGTATGACGAAAAGTACGGTACTTGGTGTCTTCCCACAGACCAAAACCTTGCATGTTATGTTCGCTGGTAACTCTAAATTGTCCCTGGGTGAGAGTGTGCCTGGTTGTCTGGCTTGTATCCCTGGGATGAACTTGCTCCCTTTCCAGGGTGTACCCTGCTTCTCACACAGCAACTGATGGAGATAGATACAACTGATCCAGAAAGGAGAAGTAGGACAACTCAAGAAGGAGAAGGATGGTGGGATTCAATGCTTATGCAATGGCATCTTTAATTAAAAACTATTTTAAACATTTCACAAATCACAGATATTTTTCTTTATTGGAATGTGAATAAAACTGATCGTTTTTTGTTTTTTCTAAAAACAAGTTCATGTCAGAAATTAAGAAAATGTAAACATCAAAGAAACGCAACACAGAGACAAAGAGAAGACTCTTTTGTCCGTGAAGGAAAAAGAATGTGAGAAACATTTTTGTGGATAGAAGAGGCTCCAGTGAGGGAGTCCTGGAGGGTTGGCCCCAAGATAAACAATCCCAGTTTGATGTGAAAAAGGATATTGGATGTCAGAGATGATATTGCTTCACTTTGTTATTTTAGTTCAAGAAATACCATCCATCTGCCAATTAAATGTGTGGACAGGCAGGCAGGAAATAACAGGTTGTTCCATTCGTGTGAAGGAAAACACCATGTCTGCTCCATGAAGAGGAGGATAGGCCTGAAGTTAATGGATGGAAAAGTCTCCCTGAAATACCCATTGGATTCAATTTTTTTAAAAATTGCTAATTCATTTAACAAAAAAAAACACTCTGCAGAATGATTATAAATCCGAAATGTCTGTTTTTCATAAATAAATCCTATTCAAGTGCGTCTAGCCATGGGCTGGTATGAAATTCTTATAACATGATAACCGTGAGCAAAAATACCACAATTTTTGTATATTAAATTTTAAAAAGTATGATCTAATTGCTTTTTTTTTTTAAACAGAGTGATATGTGTCATTTTTCTGCTGTGATCGCTTCTGTATTTTGTTGTCAAAAACGTTTTGAACAGGCAACTTTTTCTTTTTTTAATGAATGGAAAAGTTTAAAGAAACCCTCATCATACACAGCTGACTGACAGCTCACAGCAACAGGTGGAAGACAGGCACTCGACTCTGCGCTACATACAAATAGAGAACACAGTGGTTCTGATAATTTAAAAAATAATAATAATTTATGAACTTAAACTGCAGGAGCATGAATAAAAAATATGGTTTGAAACTGAAAACCAGCCTTTACATAATTAGGCCTGTCAATAAAAAATAAATCAATTAATCGCATGATAAATTAAAATTATAGACCTCGTTTTCATTTATCGGCTTTATCGTTTCTTCATGTCTCTCTCTTTCTACTGAAGACACTGGATGACAAAAGGCTCAACTCCGGTGCTTTTCACTGACCCCTCTCTTTCTCTTTAAAATCTGTTTCAAACATCTAAAATTGCGTTTTGGGATCATTAAAAGCAGCTTTGCTGAGAAGCTAAGCTACGAGCTAAGCTAACAGGCTGACCTCGGGAAAAAAACTTTGTCTTGTCGAAGCTCCAAAGTTCATGGTTGAAACCTGTGCCTTCGTGTAAAAAGTTGTTTTTCTCTGCAAAAAGAAGCTGAAAACTTGTTTACTGATTTTTTATTACAAGCTTTGTGTGAAAAATACTAAAGAGCTCAAACCACACCGAGCGTCTGCCATTTTGAGAACCGAAAAACAGGAACTAGAGACAGCCCATGTCACATCAAGGGGCCTCCTTCCCATTTTCCTTAAAGAGACACGCTGCTCACTCCCGCACTATCCATCCTTTGATTAAAACAGTCTTATACTCCCATCCAGTGGTCAAAAAAAGGTACTACACACAAAATTAACCAACATTTCTTCTTAAATTCGACAATAATGAATAATTATCGTCAAAATTTCAAACAATATTATCGTTTATCGCAATAGTTTCTGAGACAATAATCGCCCAGCAAAATTTGTTATCGTGACAGGCCTATACATAATAAGCATGAATTTGTGACATTGTAAATAGTTTGGAAGTTCTTTTTTTTATATATATTACATAAAAAATATTTGTAATGATTAAGATCTGATCATAACATTTGCTTTGTATGTTTTGTAAAATTGTTTTCACTTTTTGTGATAAGGAGATTTTTGTTGTTACTTTATGCATGAATCTTTTTCCAGCCATGCATCCTTTTTCTTTACCTTTACCTTCGTCCTTTTCAGGTCACTGGTGTCCATATCCAGCAATCACTGTGCGAGAGGCGGGGGACACCCTGGACATGTCTCCTGTCCATCAAAGGGACACATAGAGACAAACGAGACAAACAACCTTTCACTCTCTCTCACACACCAAGGGACAATTTAGAGTTACCAATCCGTCTAAGATGCATGTTTTTGGTCTGTGGGAGGAAACTGGAGTACACAGAGAAAACCCACACAGCACAGAGAGAACATACATGCAAACTCCACACAGAAAGCCCACCCCCGCCAGGATTCGATCCGGCAACCTTCTCGCTGAGAGACAACAGCTCTATCAACTATGCCACCGTGCCACCCGCATGAAAATTAAATACTAATAAAATATCTAGGAGAAAATGTAAATGGTAAATGCTACTTCTCCTTTTTGTATCAACAATCAATAAATGGCATCCTGCAATCAGCCGTCATTTGGCATATAAAACTAAAAATGAGACAGATATTCATTAAATACTCCTTACTAGTGATGAGTAATGATTTTCAAATATTCAGTCTAATTCAAACGGGCAAAACCAAAAAACTGTCACTACCTCATCAGGTCATCAGCTCTCTATAGTCACACCCCAATTTGTTTTGTAAAGTGCTTTCTTGACCCAACACATACTACCCATGGCCCACCAGGAAAATAAAAGAAAGGAGAAACAACTTTGAGTGTGCCTTTTCCTGCCATTATTGTTTATTTTTGAAAGATTATAAAATAGAAAGTCAGCCTTAATAGCAACATGGGTGCATGTTGAGCCATCGGACAGGTGAGACAGAAAAATTAAAATTAAAATCTCCAGCTAGCAGGATTACCAGCAGGACGTATCTTTGTTTCATTAGTTTTCAGCTGTGGGACTTGGGGTGAGTAAAGTAACTTTTAATGCAACGGTCGTTTTACGGTAAAACTGTGAAACAGGCTACAGCTAAGATTAGCGCTCGTTGAGAAGCTTTTTAAACAGCTTGTGCCGACAGCTGATATTAATTAGAGCTAATATGTTAATTAACTCTGCATGACAAAATTAGGAAGCATTCTGAGAAGTTTTAAGTGCTTTATAAATAAAATGGTATAAATATATGAATACTCAAATAAAAATCGAATAATTACCAGGCAAATTTGAAGTGTTTTCACTTAAAATGCACAGTCCCACTTTTTACCTTAATAAAGTTTGTGTTGAGGCCAGCAGCTTTGATTTGTAATATGTAAAGAATAATAATAATAACAAATGACCCCATCCTATCCCAGTATTAAATAGTTGTTTTCTCTTGCACCGGACAGATAACGCATCAGATCTTATTGTTCCAGCTTTTGAAATGTTTTGCTCCGAGCTTGTCAAAAGTTTTGTGCAGCATCAAGTCCCGTGAAGGCTACTACAACGCTGGGCTTTGCTGTTCAAATACTAAAAGAATGTTCTAAGTCTTCAGCATGTGTCTAAATTGTCTTTGTAAAAACACACAGATGTTTTTAGGACACAGGTAAGTTTAAAGCCAACAGATTTGTGACTTGAGCCCAGAACAATCAGATCTTGAGGTTGTCCGCTGGACAACAAAGTAAGATGGACATGAATTAAAATTCTCAGTTGCCGCAACGGATTTCCATCATTTTCAACATCTGTAAAAATGAAAGGGGGGAAAAAATGTGTGACTTTTTGTGCCTTGTTAAAGCCATCCAATCTAAAGATTATTAAACCGAGGCTAGTTTCAACAAATAAAGAGGACCAGAGCCACAGTTTGACCCAACCAGAGCAGAGCGGGTCAGGTCGTGCTGTCTGATCCACGGCAGGTGTGTGCGGTGTTCCTAAAGCAGAGACAGACTGCAGGTGAGAGCACCAATCAGGGTTTCCTGTACTATTTTCCCAACGAGGACACCCGGCTACCCTAACTGCAGGTGATAAATTATTAAACGTCGACGTATGTGCTCGCACATGACCATTTCACTGCAGCCGCGGGAGACACCAGAAATGAAGCACCATCACCCCCCACCCAGTCCTCCTGCACTGCGCCCCGACCTTCCGGGACTTTTGTATCTAAAATCTAAATTTGTATTAAACATTATTGTGTTCTGAGTGTCGTCATCATCGTACAGACGTGCAAACTGCGCACGTGACCAAACTCCTGGTCTGAGAGAGAGCGTGTTGTCCTGGAGCGCACTCAGCCTGAGTGACTCTCATGGTGGGAAAGGCTTTCTGCTGCTTCAGTTCTTATAATTAAACAATATTAAGACTAAACTAGAAAGTTCCTGGAGAAACTTTGACAGGGACTGCCTATTTATTATTAAATTATTATTAATAAAAAAATTAATAAAAAAATTTAAAGTAAAAATAATTATATATATATATATATAATTATTATTAATTAATAATATTATTAAGTATTTATATTGATAATTATTAATATATTATTAATATATTAAATATTATTAAACTACTATTAATAATCAATAATAATGTTAATAATATTCATATTAAATAATTATTATTATTAATAATATTTATAAGTATTGATGTTGCTAATTATTAACATTATTATAATTATTAATTTTTATTATTATTATTATTACTAATTAATAATAATAATAGGTGGTAATATGTAATAATAGGTGCCTTCCTTGCATGTTGAACCAAAAAGGCTCCCGACGTCATTCAGTTTCTGTGAAGAGTTTTCTCCTATTCATTTCCTATGGGAATTTTGGCATTGTTGTTAGCAAAATATATTGCCATGGTAACTGCGAATGCCAATAAAAGTAATAGCACACTTCCTGGAGCCACGCCGGTCATTTTGATATAACTTTTGTGGGGGTCCACGTTGCTGTTCCGGCCGCATTAAAGTTGAAAGAGAAACGCTTTTCAGGTGTAGAATAATAAGTGGCCAATCACCAACTAGTTCCTGGAGTTGGTGAAATATTGCGTCTTTGTTCGCACATTACGTCACCATGGTAACTCGAAATGCCAATAAACGTAATAGTACACATCATGGGGCCGAGCCGGTTGTTTTGATATAACTTTTGTGGGGGGTAGACATTGTGGTACAGGACGCATTAACGGAGATAGAAATGTAGACACACTTCCGAGATGAATTCCTGGAGAAACTTTGACGGGGACTGCCACGTGGCGGCCATTTTAAGGGTTTGGTTTGACAGTACTAAGTGTTTGGGTTCACTCTCAGCTACCACTATACCAAATTTAAGCTCAAAATGACAAAATATAAATGAGTTATAGTCATTTTTTATCTTTTAAGCTCTGGTGGCCATCTTGTATTTTTTTATTTGGATTGGGTATGTGATGGGGAACGTTCTCAGCTATAACCTCACCAAATTTCAGCTTTATGTGTAAAAAAAAAAGAGCTGAGTTAAAAGTAGCTTTGGTGGCCATCTTGATATTTTTGTTGTTGATTATGTTTTGGGCATTGCTCTCAGCTACTACCACACCAAATTTCAGCTTAATCACTCTAAAAATGTCTGATTTACATTATTTTGCCTTTATAGCTCAGGTGGCCATCTTGGACATTTGAAATGTGATCAGAATATGAAAAATGTCCGAAAAAAACTGGCGTTATTGTTTCCAAATTATGTTGACATGGTACTGTAATTTGAAATGGCAATAAAAGTAATAGCACACATCACGGTGCCAATCCGGTAATTTTGATTTACCATTTGTGGCGGTACATATTGCAGTACAGGCCGCATTAAAGTTGACGGAAGAATAATATATAAAGTTAAGAAACCCTTGTTAGGTGGATAATAATAGGTGGCTGCCATACAAGGCAGTCCCCATAAATAAAAATGTCTATGCCCTAGTTTATATATCAAAGACGTGTCTCCTTTAGATAATGTCTAGGTGGAGTTAAGTCAAAATATTTTTCCTGCTTTAAGCCTTAAATATGCTGTGAGCACCTCTCATGCAAAGTCTGATGAAGATGAAGAGGATGAGCAGGAGAACGAGGACGTTCCACTCAGCAGCTTGGAAACTTCGAGCAGTCCACAAGATGGCTGACTGAGAACTTATGTAAATAGTAAACTTTGTATATATTGCAATATACTTGTTAATTACATTTTTCTAAAGATGTTTGGCTTCTTTTTTGCAAAGATTACGGACAACCCAAAATGTTGGCAGACAACCATGTCAAGAGGCTGTCCACTGGACAACTGGAAAAAATGTCTTATGTCCACCAAGTATCGCGCCCACTTTAGATCCAAACACTGTAATATAAAAACCCATAACAAACTCCAAATATGGCATGAATTCAATTTTGACAAAACCTCAACCTGAGGTCAGCATTTTTATGAGTTTTTTATTACACTGTCAATCATATTGGCTTTTTAAAAGCAAGAACATTTTTAGTTTTTGCATTATGATTCTGGAGTTGCACTATTTCATGTTAAACTTTTTGAATAAACGTGACAACAGAGGGCCTTCGCCAACTGTATCAAATTCAAATTGTGTCAATTGCAGCACCACAGTGGAGGCACTCCAACAAGGAGTTGTTCAACTACTTTTGCAATGTTTGCGATACTGGTGGCAAAAAGCACAACTGGATAAATGCATCAAACCTGCTAAAAAGTACAGGAACAGCTATAAGATGGAGAAAAAAAACAGCTTTTAATAAATAAATAAAAGTATATAAATGGGTTGGAAAGCCCTGCATCCATTACACTGATGCACCAAGTGTGCAGTGATTGCAAAAAACCCAACAGTAGAGACCATAAATTACACTTTTCTACTTAATCAGTCAGTGTTTTGCTCATTAGGGGATTATTTCACACCAGTAACGAGATATCAAATTCAGAAAAACAATCCTAAGGAGACAGATGTTTACACAAGTGTTGGTCCTCCTACATTCACAGTTCCCTCACAACAACATGGAGACAAGCTTTCATAGCCCCTCGTCCCTTTCTAAAATCTTCTCCTTAGATCTGTACTGATCTCAGAACTGGCTCAGATCAGGTTTAAAAGCCATAAATCCAGACAAAGCTGAAAAAATCACTAGTAGAGCTGTATTGATACAATAATCTCACGATACGATACGATGCACAATATTCTGCTCGTGATACAATATATTGCGATATTCAGCCAACAATACAATTCAATACACTTTTGTGATTTTCTGAAAGATTTTAGAGGGACAGAGTGATTTTGGTGACATTTTGAGACTGTTATAGACTTGGATTGAATTAATTTAACTGAAAACTGATTAAAAGCACCAACTACACAATACCTGGCTCTGGTTGGACATGGACACAGACTTAAAGTCGACAGCTGGACAAAATGAATCAAAGAAGTGGTGAGAAAACATGTTTCTTTCAATTGAAACAGTAAAAACTGTAGCTTACATGCATTTGTAAAGTAAATAAAGTGCACCAAGTGCCCTGCTCTGAATAGTTTGAAACCTTTTTAACCTTGACACTTAACATCTGAAGGAATCACTCTAAGTGCTTGGTAAGTAAACAGTAATATGACTTCTCCAAAACAGTCTATAATTCAAGTAATGAAGAACATTTAACTTCAAATGCACCCATCTTAGCAGAGCAGCTTAAGGCCTGTAGATAGACCCTGACTAATAAGTGAACTCTAAACAGAAAGTCTACTCTGCAGATCAAGTGAGCTACCGTACATTTCGGCGTACAAGTCGCTATTTTTTTTACTAATTTGCATGTCCTGCGACTTATACGGCAAAGCGACGTATTTATGGATTTTTTCCCCATATTTTTAGACCCATTTTTGACTCAGATATGACCGTTTTTCATTTTGGCAAAAAAAATGGTGCAGTACCACTTTTGTCCGCTAGGGGACACTTCCAGAGAGTACACCGACCGTTTCTAGCTCATGTGTCCGAAAAAAGCCTCCTCTGCTCGGACTGACTCTGTCGCTGCCCGGCCTCCTGCTCTGGAGGTAGCTGCTATTAGCTGTGTTGTTAGCTGTGTTTTTTAGCAAGATAACTCATAAACCACACCGCGGATTTTCTTGAAACTTACAGAGCATAATTATTTGGTGGTCATTTACAAACTGTTAGCTGCAGAAGATGTTTAGGGCTAAAAAAATCGCTCTTTTAGCATGTTGTTAGCAGTAGCTACCTAAACGGATACCTACTGTTTAGATAAACAGCTCTTAAACCACTCGACGGATATTTTTTAGGCTTACAGAGTGTAATTATATGGGTTTAATTTACAAACTGTTGCCCTGTATAAGACATTTGAGATAAATTTTGTTTTTTTAGAGACGAAACCGTGTCGAGTTAGCTTCGATTTATTTCCGTGTACATATATGTATGTATATCGTAATTAATAGCTCTTAAACCACTCTGCGGATATTTTTTAGGCTTACAGAGTGTAATTATATGGGTTTAATTTACAAACTGTTGACCTGTATAAGACATTTGAGATAAAATTTGATTTATTTATCATTTATTTTCGTAGCGCACGCGACCGTTTGGAAGACGTCAAACCGAAACAATTTAAATCTAGCAGATTTGACCATTTCGTGAATTGATTAAGGAACGGTTAAGCTCAGGAACCCTTGTGCTAAAATGTCAGCTAAGAAATATATTTTTTTTATCAGCAAACAAATTTTTGTTTTTACCGTGTTAATCTTGTAAAGTCCTTCCGTGCTGGCTCGCTTCTGTGGCCGCCATTTTCAGCAGGGCAAATGAGGTGCTGACGTGTCGCGTAGCGGTGACGCATAATAGATGCGACTTATAGGGCAAAGCGGCATATTTATGGATTTTTCTGAATTATTCCCAATAATTGGACAAAGCGACTTATACGCAGAAGCGACTTTTACGCCAAAAAGTACGGTACATTCTCATACATCATTCTTCATACAATTTGGCATAAATGCTCTACAGCGACACTAGTGGCTGGATGACCTAATCACTCTCCCGGCGAAGCAAGCAGTGATGCCGGGTTCCCACCGAACGCGTTTCGCGCTGCAAAAAAGCTCCTACCGCACTGTGTTGGCTGCTTGTCAACAGATGTCTGTTCACATCGAACGCGTCTGATGACGCGCAGTGGGAGCAACGTCTGGCTCCTTTTCCGTTGGGTTTGTTTTGTTACTTGTAAACCGGGCAGATAAAAATCAGCTGTTCGTGAGCCTCGTTACTACTTGAGTGGGTTTTCTACGAGCCGAACTGCAGCTCCGAAAGTCTTTGTTGAGATTAAAATGTTTTTTTATGTTTGGGGTGATCGTACGCTCAAGCGGACAGCGGCAACTGTAAAAATGCCAAGTTTCTTACCGGAGGCTGGTTTCTTCATGGAGGCTCGTTGGGGTAAGTTTAAAAAGTCCAAAAAGAGTCCCGTCGTTGTTGCGTCATCACATAGCAGAGACTCCCGATTGGTTGCTGCGACGCGGCGAGCAGCCGAAGTAGGTCAAGGTTCATTTGAACGAACTCCGACAGTCGCTGCTCGGACGCAACGCGGGCGCGGAAAACAGCTGCCGCTCACTGCCGCGCTGCTTGAACTGCTGTGGACGCGCCGCGTCACGCCGCGCCGCTCCAAGATGCGCGGCCACATAGACTTTCAATGTAAAGTGGCTGCTTCGGCTGCGCGAAACGCGTTCGGTGGAAACCCGGCATCTGTGAGCAGGGTGACAGTTGGATGTTACGATACTTGCGGATGAATATCGATTTTTTTTTCTAGGAAAGAAAAAATCGATATATATCGCAAAATCGATATTATTACACAGCCCTACTACACAGACCAACACAGCTTCTGGTCATCTTTTCCTTGACTTTGGACAGTAATTGGTAAAAACGTGTTTTCACAGTTAGATCGATAGCAACCTCTCTAGTATCTACACAGACTACCGGCTATCGTTGGTCGGTCATGTGACTCCAGCTTCCACATGGTTTTCAGTGGATTCAGCAGAGAGGGCCTTGTTTACACTGAGGGTGGACCCGCATTGTTGATTTGCTTATTAATAAAGCTGAAACCTGCTTTCCAGCTGTGCACCATCTGATATGATTCACAATAAGCTTTTATTATTACTTTGTAACGACTATACCTTAAACCTGTTCTGGTAAAAACAGAAACCTATAACAAAGCATCTGTGTGTCATGTTACTGTACTTTTAAAAGGGTTTGTTTAGAAGTGCTGACCAACATTCCAACTCATTACAGTAATAACAGCAGGAGCTGTGTGAGTCACACACTAACTGAGCTGCTGGTTGAACTCCACAGTCAGCTGTAAATGAAAGTAGTGGGGTCAGTGGAGTCAGACACACCTCGTGTAAACCCATTGTAATAATTATCTCTGCTGGTGGAGGATTAAAGGCAGCAGCAGCCATTAGTAACTTGTATTTAAAAGCTGCTTACTTAATGAAGTAGCTGGTCCCAGCGTCGGTGAAGCCTTCCTCCCATCCCCGAGGTAGATCTGAAATTAAAAATAAAACAGGTTAAAGTTCAGTTTCCAGGACGGTGACAGGTGAAAAGGCTCGCGCACCTGAGCGGATCATGTGTCCGGAGTTCACGGGCTCTCCGGAGCGGGGATGGAGCCAGGTGGTGCTCCGCGTCTCGTCGCTGCGAGCGGGGGAGAAAAACACCTGTTACACCGCACGAGCCCAAAACACGCCGCCAACTCCCGTTCGAGCGGGAAGCGCGAGCTCCTTCGAGCTCTTTGTCGCACTCACTTGACGAAGAAGACCCGTCCGTCCCCGCAGACGCCGTAGGACCAGTGTTCAGGTAGAGTGTCCCGTCCGAGAGGCGCCGCCATGATCCGCTCCGAAGCTGCTGCTTCACCATGGAGCTGCCGCCTTCAGGGTCTCGCGTCGAGTCCGGACATCCGACTATCGATGCGTGAGACAGCTCAAACGAAGACAGCAGGTCTCCAGTCCGCACAGGAGCTGCTGCAAAACCTTTGAGTTAAGACATCGCTCCTCACACTGGCTGAAAATATCCAGCGACACGAACAAATAAGACTCACATTTGTTGTCACTGTGAATTACGAGGCGCTGGCTTTGACTTGAACAGGTTTACCGTGTTTAGGCTGTGACTAGTGCAAAAAATATATTGATGTGTCTGTAAAGTGTGTAGCATGTATATGTTATGCATATGTTAAAGGTTCAGTATGTAATTTCTGGAACACGCTGGAACTTAGGAAAATTTTGAACAGAGACACGTTTCTGGTCCCTCCCCGAGGCTTGCTCTTGCCCTTGCTCTGCTGAAATTCAAATTCAAGCTCTGTTTTTATTGGCTGATTCAAATTCAAGCTCTGTTTTTATTGGCTGGTTACAAACTCTGTTTTTATTGGCTGGTTAACGGTGGGTCACTGTGGCTTTTTAGAAATGCTTTTAGAGAAGCAAGGGGACAATAGTTTTTTTCAGAGATTACTTGTCTAAAATCAGTATGTCAGGAGGTAGTGACAGAGTGAAGAAATATGTTAAAGACCGTGTAAAGTGAAATTAAATTTGTGTTTTTATTTTGTCACACGGCATAAATATGTGTTATTAATCACCCATATAAATCTGACTGATTAAAAACATTGATTTCCTTATAAAATTAAGTCTCAAAAATCATGAAAAAACATGATTTTGCCTTGCTCTAGAACGCTGGGGGCGTGTCGCACGTGGGCGTGATTTCAGCGCAGTACTGCGCCATGTCCAGCCCCCTTCAGAGCTGAGCTGTGTGGGGAGGCATACGGGGGAAGCAGAGATCACCTGCTCTGTTTTTATCTGAGTTCTGGCTTCCAGCAGCTCCTTTTTCCAAGAGTTACGCTGTTTTTAGTGCACTAACAACTCTGGTTATGTTTTTAAAGTTGAGGACACATAACTCCGCTGTTATAATCAGCGCTATTTTAGAAGATGAGCGGACTCGCGGTCCGAACCGGTCACATCGCATGCGGGGTCTGATCGCCACACACACACACACACACACGCGCGCGCGCGACCCGGTCACATCGCATGCGGGGTCTGATCGCCACACACACACACACACGCGCGCGCGCGCGCGACCCGGTCACATGCATGCGGGGTCTGATCGCCTCTCACTCACACACACACACACGCGCGCGCGCGCGACCCGGTCACATGCATGCGGGGTCTGATCGCCACACGCGCGCGCGCGGGGGGGGGGGGGCGGAGGTGCAGGTGGCATGTGGTCGCTCCAGCAGCACGCCAGTACTGGAGGGAGACGGTCGGTAGCGAGTGAACGGCTCCACGGAAGAACGCATTTATAACGGCTGGAGCTGCAGGGGGTGGGGCTTGTGACCGCGTGACGAAACGCGGTCACATTTAAACCACGCCTAAAAAATCCTGAAAGAGAAATGTGTTTATACACAGTTTGATCTATAACTCCAAAATTAATTGAGCTACAATTTTGAGACTTTTTACTCATTTACAAGATTACAATTACGACATTTATAATGTTTATTGAAGAAAATGTTGAAATTCACTTTACACGGTCTTTAAAAATATATTGTTAGAAAAGTTACATACAGCTCCTTTAAGTGATATGTTAAATATGTTAAGTGATATGTGGTGATGTTACTTTACATGTGTGCTTAACATATCACTTATCACATCACTTAACATATTTAACATATCAATTAAGCACCGTAATATCACTTAACATATCACTTATCATTTCATCTAACATATCACTTAACAATCACCTTACATATTACTTTTAACATATCACTTATCATATCACTTATGCACCTTACATATCACTAACATATCACATGACATATCACTTATATCATCTAACATATCACTTAACATATGCACCTTATACGTAGCCTATTACTTTTAACATATCACTTATCATATCACATATGCACCTTACATATGTTTATGTTTATTAAATTTGTTCATTTTTTTACAAAAGAAACACAATACAAGACAATCCCATAAATGATAACGTACAAAATATGAAAAAATGAAAGGTAGCAGAAAGAAGAATAAATCTTATTATATCTGCCCCTTTTTTTCAAACAATCAGATTAAACAATAATAATCTTCCACCAACAGTACAAAATGACTAACTCTTTCTAATTTATACAATACACAATACGTCATTTCATATATTTTTTTAACAAATTCATTTTGATCATTTTCTTAAATGTAAACATTGACTTGGCATTTTTAACTACATTCTCCAAGCCATTCCATAATCTAATTCCCTGGATTGAGGTAGAACGTCCCTTAGTTCTGAATTGTGGTTTTACAAACATCTCTGTCCCCTTAAGATTATAACAACTTTGTCTTTTAACAAAATGCATTTGGATATTTAAAGGTAATGCATTATTTTGAGCCCTATACATAACTGATAAAATATTATAGTCTACCAAATCATGGAACTTCAATAACTTCAGTTGATGAAATAATGTACTTGATGGATGACGGTAATGTTTTCTAGTGATAATTCTTACAGCTCTTTTCTGTAATACAAAAATAGGCTTTGTGATTGTTTTACACGCTTTCCCCCAAACATCAATACAATAGATTAAGTGTGGAACAATGATTGTGTTATACAACAAATACAGAGCTTTATCATTCAATAGGTCTCTGACTTTGTACAGTACTGCAATCGATTTAGCTATTTTTATTCTTACAGAATTTATGTGTTGTTTCCATGTCAGTTTGTCATCAATGATAACACCCAAAAACTTCACCTCACTCACTCTACAAATCTCAACACCCTCAATTTTGAGACATATCACTAACAAATAATCTAACATATCACATAAACATATCACTAACATATCATCTAATATATCACATAAAAATAATCACTAACATAACGTTCACACTGCAGGTCTTAACATGTTTTTGTTGTTGTTGTTGTTGTTGTTGTCTTTCCTCCTATAGTTTCTCCTTCCTCTCCTCTAGACCCCAGCTGGTTGAAGCAGATGGCTGCTCGTCCTGAGCTGGAGGTTTCTTCCTATTAAAAGCGAGTTTTTCCTTCCCACTGTCTCCTTTGTGCTCGCTCAAGGTGGGAGACTGATGAAGTGAAGCTTCAACACAATCTGCTGCTTTTTTAAATACATAACTTTTACCAATTGGCTTTTTGTAATATATATGTGAATGTTTTTGTACAGAGCCCTGAGACGACTTCTGTTGTGATTGGCTCTATATAAATAACCTGAGTTGAATTGAATTGATGTAATTAAGTGCAGAAACTATAATGTCACAGCCAAGATTTAAGTCAAATTTTACAATTTTAATTACAGCCATTCCTAATTTTTTTCTTCACTCAAAATAAACAACAAACAAAGTTTTTTTAATTCATTTTAAATACAACACAAAAAAATCTCACATTTGAGACCGTACAATATAAAAAAAATTAAATGAAGGTTAGCAGAATGAAGAAAAAATCTTATTATATCTGCCCCTTTTTACAAAAAGTCAATTCAAACAAAAAACCATCTAACAAGTTACAGATTTGAAAAAGAGCAACTCACATAATTTTCAAACTAAAAAATAATACACAATACTGTATACTATTTCATATATATTTTTTGCAATAATTTAGTTTTGATCATATTCTTAAAAATAATCATTGATTTAGCATTTTTAATTTCAGTTTCCAAATTATTCCACAATCCAATTCCCTTGATTGAGGTTGACCGACCTCTCAAACTGGTTCTATATTTTGGTTTCACAAAAATCTCTGTTCCCTCAAGAGCTTTTACGTTTAACGAAATGTATTTGTATATTCATTTTTATGAGCTCTATTGACAGAATATTGTAATCCACCAAGTCATGGAACTTTAACAATTTCAATTGGTGAAATAATGTGCTTGATGGATGACAATGTTTTTTTACAGCTCTCTTCTGTAATACAAAAACAGGTTCCGTAAATGTTTTACAAGCTTTACCCCAAACATCAATACAATAAATTATGTGTGGTACAATAATTGTATTGTACAGCAAGTACAGAGCTTTGTCATTTAACAGGTTCCTCACTCTATATAATACAGCAATTGCTTTAGCTAGCTATTTTATTCCTTACCTACATTTTGTCATGGTTGTTGGTTATAGTGGAATTTCATTGCAAGACGTAAAATCAACAAGAAACAATATTATGCCTGCAGACTAAAATGATTGTTTATTCTGTCCATCAGTAATATCAGCTAAGTGTCAGTCATTAATGTTTACTTCCAGCAAACACACTACAGTACATGTATTGTTTGCTGTCCTCGGTGCTCATTAAGACAAATGAAAGCCCACGTCAGCTGTCAGGCACACGTTGTTCTGAATCTCTCTTCAGACACTCTGAGCTCACCGGAATTTATTTTTCCAACGCAAACTCAAAACTGGACGAGACGTGCGGCGGCACGCTCGTAACAACACGCCGTCACGCTTTCACGGAACCCTGTCATTTAGAAACGCACACCTGGAAGAAAAACACTCGAGTCGTTCTTTGGCTGCCGAGAGCCTCCTCGCTGAAAAAACAGACGTCGTGAAAAAAGCGCCGGATGCAGAACGTTCACGGTGGAGCGCTCCACGTTTCCCCACGGCGTGGAGAGAAGGCCTCCTGAGCAGAGACCAACGATTTGTGACAGACCAGACTGAACAAATGTGAGAAAAGTAAAAAGTGCAGTTGTGAGCGACAGAGCCTCTGACGTCTCCATCCAAACTCTTGTCTGGCTGCACGTTACCTGCATGTTGGGCTGATAAGTAACCAACCAGCTGCCATACCAACAAGTTCAAGTTGGCCTTTTTCACCCACCCTATGGCTGGCCTGTACTTTTAGTTTAGTTTATTTATTCATTCATTCATTCTATACTAAAATACAAAACAATTAACATATATTGATTGATTGATTTTTTGATTGACTTGATTTATTTATTCATTTTATGATTAAAACAACAAAACAATACAATACAATAAGAGAAAATATATATATACAGGTGGTTCCCGACTTACGAGCGAGTTCCGTTACTACGACTATCTCGTAAGACGAAAATTCGTATGTCGGAACACGAAACACGTGTCGCTCGTAAGTCCGGATTTTCGGTCGTAAGTCGGAAAATTTATGCTAGCGCTACTACGAACACTCGTTTTTCAACACAAACGTACATACTAGTTCATAAACATGCTCAGAAACTTGTTTACAAACGGTTAGCTAACACACTTTCATCTAAAAACACATACCAGTGCTGTATTTTCTGTATGTTCTGTACAACTTTACTGTTCGTTAGTCAGCTCGTAAGTCCGGAACCTCGTATGTCGATGTGCTCGTAAGTCGGGGACCACCTGTAAAATGAAAGGCGGCAGAAGAAGAAAAAATCTTATTTTTTCTGCCCCTTATTCTCCAATAAACAATTCATACAAACAACTCCTTTGATTACAAAGTTAATAATCAACTTAATTTTAACCTCCAAAAATAAACACTTGATACAACCAACTCATATAATTTCCAAAATAGTGAACAACTTAATTATTAATTACTACCCTCGGTATCATACACAAACTTCTAAATTTCAACTCATTTAAATATATGTTTTTAACCGTTTAAACTTAATCATTCTTTTGAATGCAACCATTGATCTGACCACTTTAATATCAGACTCCAATTCATTTCATAACCCTATTCCTTGAACTATGGTAGATCTTCCCCTCGAACTAGTCCTAAAAGGTGGCTTCACAAATACATTTGTCCCCTTAAGATTATAATTACTCGTTCTTCTAACAAAATATATACAATAAGAAAAAGAAAAAACAAAATATTTCATTTCATTTATTGATTCATTCCTTTTATAATAACAGACACAAAATAAAACAATTTAACACACAGATAACAAGAAAATTAAAATATAAAATGAAAGGTGGCAGATGAAGAAAAAATCTTATTATATCTGCCCCTTATCTTCTAACGAACAAGTCAAGCAAACAATTTCATTTGATACAAAAAAAAACGTATAACTCATTAACTCCCTTAATCACAAGAATTACTATTTAAACTCGTGTCTTCGTTAAACATATTTCCTTAACAATTTATCCTTGATCTTTCTTTTAAATATAGGTATAGATTTAGCTTCTTTAATGTCAGTTTCCTCTTCGTTCCATAACCTAACTCCCTGAACTATTGCAGTCCTTCCTTTCAAACTACTGTAGTCCTATAGGTTTAACAAACAAATGAGTTCCTTTGAGATTATAACAACTCAATCGTTTAACAAAATACTGTACATCTGAACATTCAAAGGCAATACATTATTATGAGCTCTATACATCATTAAAAAAACATTATAATCCACCAGATCATAAAACTTCAGTAATTTCATCTGATAAAATAATATACTTGTTGGATGACGATAAGGTTTTCTGGTAATAATTCTTATAACTCTCTTCTGCAAAACAAAAATAGGTTTTGTAATTGATCTACACGCCTTACCCCAAACACCAACACAATAAATCAAATGTGGAATAATAAGTGTATTGTATAACATATACAATGCCTTGTCATTCAATAGATCTCTAACTCTGTAGAATACTGAAATGGATTTAGATTTTTTTTTTTTACAGAACTTATATGTTGTTTCCAAGTCAATTTTTCATAAATTATAACACCCAAAAACTTGACCTCATGGACACACATTTACAAATATAAAAAGAAAGGCAGCAGATGACGATAAAAATATTATTATATCTGCCCCTTATTCTCTAATAAACAATTCAAACAAACATTTTCATTAAATACCTAAACAAAATGAACAACTCATTTAACTTCCCAAATCTCATACAATTCTCATTAAACTCCATTCAAATATATTTTTTCAACATATATATTTTACTTGGATCATATCTCATGAACCAGTGGACACATTTTAGTGAAACTTACACAAAGTAATGTTCAGATGTACACATTATTTTAACCATAACTAAGCCTATTTTTATTCTACAGAAAAGAGCTATAAGGATTATTACAAAAACATATTACTGTCATCCTTCAAGCATATTATTTCATCAATTGAAATTATTGAAATTTTATGATTTGGTGGACTATAATAATCTGTTAGTAATGTATAAAGCTCAGAATTCTATACTACCTTCAAACATTCAAACGCTTTTTGTAAAAAGGAAAAGTTAGAATTTAAAGGGAACAGACATTTTTGTAAAACCTCAGTACAGAACCAGTTTAAAGGGTCGGTCTACTTCAATACAAGGAATAAGTTTGTGGAATAATTTGGAAAATGATGTAAAAAATGTAAAGTCAATGTCTATATTTAAGAAATTGATTAAAACTAAATTGTTGAAAAGATATACAGTATATATAAATTTTAGTTAATCTGAAATGTACTAGAAATGTAAATTTGTGATGAGTTATTTATTTTGTTATATTATTTATAGATGATCATTGTTTGAATTGATTATTTGAATTGATTTGTTTTTAAGAAGGGGCAGATATGATAAGATTTTTTTCTTTTTCTGCTACCTTTCAGTTTAGGTTTAGTTTTTTTTTCTTCTCTTTTTTCTTTTTTTTCACTCTATGTGATTTTTAAATTCTCTTTCTTGTTTTAAATCTGAAATGAATAAAAAATAAAATAAAATAAAATAAATTGAGACAGTCACGTTCAAGATGGCTGCCACAGCTAAATGACCTGATCAAACACAAATGGCTTTACAGCTTTACAGATGTTGAGCTCAAACGTGGTGTGGTAGTAGCTGAGAGTCGTCCCCCGGCTGCAAACAGATCAAGCAAGAGCGGCGCTAAAAAAATGTATCAATAACTGGAGGCCATGTTATGTCATCTGCCCCTGACTGGACTTGTTTTGACTTTCTGAAAACAATCGGATGAACATTCACAACTGCATTAGATTGTAAAAATTAACCCATTTGACTTTAGCTAAGAGTGAGGAAAGAATGGAGCGTGAGAGTGACAGATGGATTGGTGCAGCGTCTGCAGTACTGTGAACTCTGTGCCGGTCCATTGTGGTGAAGAGGGATCTGAGTTGTAAGGAAAAACTCTCAGTTTACTGGTTACTATGTTCCTCCCCTCACCTCTGGTCGTGAACTCTGAGCTGAAAGAAGGAGATCGTGGATACAGGAGGTTGAAATGAGTTTCCTCTGCAGGGTAGCTGGACTCTCCCTCAGAGACAGGGTGAGAAGTTCAGTTATCAGGAGAGACTCAGAGTATCTGCTCCTCCACATCGAGAGGAGCCAGTTGAGGTGGTTCGGGCATGTCCGACTGGGAGGAGACCCGGGGGAAGATCCAGGACGCACTGGTTGGTGTGGGAACACCTTGGAGTCCTCCCAGAAGAGCTGGAAGAGAGATGTCTGGACCTCCCTGATTAATCTGCCAACTGACTTTGGAACAAGAGGATGGATGGATAGCTGGATGGATGAAGTTCAGCCATCTCAACCATCTGACTTTTGAAAAAAATAAATGGCTTTAACTTTGTCACTTTTACAGAACTTGAGCTACATTTGGTGGTAGTAGCCGATGCATTTGTCCATGATGTTCTGAGAGTGCAAGCACGTCTCATAATATTGCATGATAATAATAATAATAATTAATTCAATTTATAACGCACTTTTCATTACTGAAAATCTCAAAGTGCTACACATATATTGAATGCTACACACATTCATACACCGGTGGCGGCAGACTACCATGCAAGGTGCTTTCCAGTCCTACCGGGATGCATGACTGTGCATTACGTCATTTACTAAGTTTGACCAAAGCCGTTGTTGCACTGTCCCGTCCAATCAGATTTGACTAAGTGTTACATGATATTTCTAGCAGAATGAAATTAATTAGTTTTAAAAAATCCACTTAAGATGAAAACTTTTGCTTAAATCTGGACTTGAACACGTCAGCAGGTTATTGTGGTGCCTATGAAGTGAACAGAAATATGAGCACATGCTTCTAAATGTGATTTGATTATTCTGTCACAACAAAACTGTCTAGTTTAATCCGTTTTTTTCTTCTTCTGATTTACGAATCAGTAAAATCATTCCCTGATGAAATATTGTCAAATAGATTTTTTTCTCTCCAAAGTTTAACAATTTAAACTGTTTTTTTAATCCAGTGATATTAAAGATACTTTACTCTGAGTATATTTGTCAAACTTTTGAATAATTAAATGTATTAACTTTTGAATATTTAAATGTATTTTCTTAGAAAGTAACGGGCAACCTGAACGCACCACAGTCACATGCTGCTGCAGTATTTTACTAATGATTTACTGAAGTGATACTATGACTTGTCTGTTAGTCTCTTGTCCTTTTTTTTAACCATTCGACTGCTTTAACTTCTCACACGAACGAACAAAACAAAAAGTAAATCTCAGTCGATCAGCTAACTCGGCCTCGACGGAGCTCCATGTTCATGTTGAGGAGCCTTCAAAGTTCTGCTGCCTGAACAGAACGAGACAATACAAAATACACATGCAAGGAAAACAATAAAAGTGATCAGTGTTATAAATTGTCAATATCAGTCACTCAGTTTATAACAACACCAAACAGAAAGAGCTCCTCACTTCTGTAATTTTCTCCTGCTTTCCTCACGTTTCAATGTAAATACACAATAAAAAAATCAAAATTAAAAAAACATTTGCTCTCCAATTGACACTCACTCCCACAATAACCTCATTTCCAGGATTAGTTTTGGCTCCACTATTGAGATTTATCCTTTAATGTGCACTGAACAATTTTTATAGCATTCTGAATTTGATTTTACTTGAAGTCTTTGCCTTTTTTAGTTTGATTTTGTTTAACTACAGGACAATATACAGGTGGTCCCCGACTTACGAACGAGTTCCGTTCCTACGCACCGTTCGTAACACGAAATCGCCGTAAGTTAAGCACACCCGAGCCGCCACTGATACACGTACATGTACGGTACTGTAAGTTCATTCATTCATTCAACCTTTATTTAGTCAGGTAAATCTTTTGAACCTCATGGGCTCATTTACGAAAGCGACCTGCTAAAACTAAAGAACAATGAACAGCAGTGATAGAATTTCATTAAACAATAAACAAACAAACAATAAACAATAGAAAACAAAAAGAGAGAAAAAAAAACAAAATATATATATATATTTTTTTTAACAAAGTATCAAAAAACTAGCAAAACATTATATGGTAGCCGTATAAAGTTACCAAGCACTTCACCTATCCTAACACAGTACCCTACATAATTATCAAAACACACATACAGTACAGTACATTTAGAGACATACAGTAATTAAATTAAAAAAATACAATTTCTTACTGTGAGCTGGTCTCCGCCGCCCGTTCAGCTCCGTGTCCCCGGTGGGGCCACGTTAGCATTTTAGCCCCTCTGTTAGCTCGGTGTCGTCCCTCAAAAAGGCTGCGCAGCTGTTTATCCACGTTGTAACATGTTAGCTCGGTGTTAATCCAACATCTGAGGCTACCAGGCAGACATCGAGGCGAGCTCCCGGCTGCAGCAGGCGTCTCCGCCGCCCGTCGGGTCCGTGTCCCCGGTGGGGCCGCGTTAGCATTTTAGCCCCTCTGTTAGCTTGGTGTCGTCCCTCAAAAAGGCTGCGCAGCTGTTTATCCACGTTGTAACATGTTAGCTCGGTGTTAATCCAACATCTGAGGCTACCAGGCAGACATCGAGGCGAGCTCCCGGCTGCAGCAGGCGTCTCCGCCGCCCGTCGGGTCCGTGTCCCCGGTGGGGCCGCGTTAGCATTTTAGCCCCTCTGTTAGCTCGGTGTCGTCCCTCAAAAAGGCTGGGCAGCTGTTTATCCGCGTTGTAACATGTTAGCTCGGTGTTAATCCAACATCTGAGGCTACCAGGCGGACATCGAGGCGAGCTCCCGGTTGCAGCAGGCCTCTCCGCCGTCCGTCGGGTCTGTGTCCCCGGTGGGGCCGCGTTAGCATTTTAGCCCCTCTGTTAGCTTGGTGTCGTCCCTCAAAAAGGCTGCGCAGCTGTTTATCCACGTTGTAGCATGTTAGCTCGATCGGCGGCTGCTGCTCCGGGCCTGAGATGTCCACAGAGTTCACCGAGCGTTTCCAGCTCATTTATCCGTATGAGGCAACCTCTTATTGGACACACAGTCCGTCCAAAGCCGTCTGTCGAGGCCGGAGCTAACCGAAGCTAACCGCAAAATGGCGGACACGGCGGCAATGCCGAAAACTAGCGGAAAATGTCGGAAACTGCTGCAAACTTCGTAAATCGGCTTTAAAAATTTTTTATGTAATAATAATAATAATACTTTATTTATAAAGCCATTTAAAACAACCACAGCTGCAACAAAGTGCTGTACACATGAAATCAAGAACATTTAAACAAAAACAAAAAAATTCTTCATATTTTTATTAATATGATGCGTTCGTAAAGTCGGATCGCCGTAAGTCGAGGCCGTCGTAAGTCGGGGACCACCTGTATAAAAGTGCGTGTGGATGCTGAAGGACTAAAGAGCTCAAAGACAGCAAACATACAGAAACAAGTTAAGGAGGGGCATTTTAGCCCCCCCCCCCAGCTAACAACCATAACAATTATTATAAACCTCTGTCCACACAGCTGCATGTGCCAACAAGGGAGAGCAATACAGATGCACATCAGAGAAAACTCTGCTGCTTTTATAGAAATATTTCAGTAGTGGTGATGTCACATCCGTGTTTGAATTGCAGGGCAGCTTGATACATTTCAGTTGTTAAAACCTTAAATATGTTGCCTGTCTCGGACTTACTCTTTCCCCTCTTCTTCCCACTAGGTGTAGCAGTGAGCTGGCTGATGTCCTGCACCTGTTCCAGCCATCTCACCTGCACTCTTCAACCATCAGGTGTTTAAGTTCAGACCATGATGACAAACTGTGCTGTCACCTTGGTAAACAGACGCTGCACACGCTACCCTTGAAAGTCCTTGTGACTTCTTGTGCACCTTGCCTCCCCTGGTGGAAAGATGGCTGAAGACATGTTGTCTGCTGCCCTGGATGTCCTTTGGGAATCTAAAATAAATGTCCTTTCCTCGTCTACTTACTGAAAATGAGCCACACTGACGACACGAGAAGATTTTATCCGGTTGCGAGGGGCAGAGTTCACACAGATGTTACATTGAAGCTCCGGTCACAAGGTCTGCCCCGGACAGTCCAAAGAAGTGCTTTTTATAATACAAGTACAAGGGAGTCCTCGACTTACGGCGCCCTCGACTTACGGCAACTCGGACTTACGAACGGATTTACGAATGGTACAGTTGTACATTAAATACAGCACTTGTATGTGTTTTTAGGTGTTTTTAGATGAAAATGTATTAGCTAACCGTTTGTGAACAAAGTTCTGTGCATGAAGTATGTACACTTCTTCAGTCTCATGTTGAAAAACGGGTGTGCGGCGCAGCATTAGCATACATTTTCCAACTTATGACCAAAAATCCGGACTTACGAACGACACGTGTTATGTGTTCCGACTTACAAATTTTTGTGTTACGAACGGTGCGTAGGAACGGAACTCGTTCGTAAGTCGGGGACTACCTGTACTTATCAAACACCTCTTATGAACAGAAGGATGTTTATCAGGTGGCTCCTCTCTGACAGGACCTCTGAGCAGTCAAAACAACTCTAATTCACACATGTTAATTTAGCATGTTAGTGATAAACATCTAAATTCCCTTAACAACCTACACTGTAAAAAAAAAAGTCCAAAAAAAAAAAAACTGGCAGCTGTGGTTGCCAGAATAAATCTGTAAAAAAAAACACTGAACATGTAAACAGTTGTACAGAGTTAGCTGTAACTTCAACAGTTTTATGATGTACAATTAACAAGCTATTTTGTAAACTTAAATACATTTTCAATGTACGTTTTACAATGTTTTAATGTAAAAAAACAAATGAAACAGTAAATTTTACAGATTATTTTACTTATATGCATTTAAAATGTGTTTAAGTTTACAATGTTTCTTGGAAATTCTACATATTAAAACTGTTTAAATTACAACTAACTTTAAAACTGTTTACGTGTTCAGAGTATTTTTTTACAGATTTATTCTGGCAACCACAGCTGCCAGGTTTTTTGTATGTAAAAAGTACAAAAAAATTTTTTTTACAGATTTATTTTGATAACCACAGTTGTCAGTTATTTTTGTAAAAATACAGGATTTTTTATTTTTTATTTTAGAAAGTTTATTTAACAAATTAGCATGAACCTTGTTGATAATTGGACCAATTGAATAAAAATACCTGCATGCTACTTACCTGCCCACTCCACCACAATTAACTTCCTTCTTCAGACTCATGGGTTCTTGTTCCTGCTCTCCTGGAAAATTTTCAGAGAACAAGACTCTTTGAACCACATTCTAGTGAATTACATAAAATGTAATCAATGCTTGGAGAATAATATTTCATCTCCTCTGTGTCTAAAGATCATTATTGTCCTCACTTAATTTATAATTATCTAATATTTTGAATGAAATTCTTCAACCTTTCCTCTGTTTGTTTTTTTATTTTTATTATCAGTAGCTTTGTTTCTCAAAATTGTGACAAATTTGAGAAAAAGTATATTTCTTTACTTTACCATGTTTGAAATGTACAAAAAGAAGAGTGACTATTAATTCAGAGTGAAAAGAGCTCAAATCTAAATGTCAGTTGTACAAACCAAAAGGCAACATGTGGACATGTATGTGTTTTACCACACAGACACCAGATGGCAGGCTCAGACAGTTTCAGTCCTGCAAGTTGTGGAAGGATCCAAAATTATTTAATCAGAAATCTAAAGGCAGTGGGCAAGATGTGACAAAAACAAAATTAAACTATCTGCAAAAATATTTAAGACAACGGGTCAGTTCAGTTTATTTAAATAGCAGCAATACACAATTAAAGCCATTTCAAGGCACTATTTTTTTTTAAAGGCTATATTACAAATTATATTAAATTCTGTCTAGTGCAATTTAGTTTAGCTTAAGGTGGCATATCAATACATTCGTGTTCAGAATAATACAAAATGCATACTGGGTAAATTTGTCTGTAATCATTTTGTCTCAAATCTTAATTTTAATTCACCCCATCATCCTGAGCAAGTATGGGGCCACAGATTAAAGAACTGACTCCCTTTAAACAAGAAATCTCCAGAAGGACCAGGAAAACAAAAACAATGAATTAATAAATTAAATTAAAAAAGATAGGCAGATGTTTGCTTTAAATTCAGAGGAAAAGAAAGGCTCAAACTAAAAATTGGACCTGGGCTTAACTTCTATAGAAAGAGAAATAGCTCAACAGAGGAGCTGACAAAACCAAGGAGTGTGTGCACGCGCATATGCACACACACACACACACACACACACACACACACACACACTTTAGTACCACAGGTGTGTTGATTACTGACAGAATACAGGTAATCTGTATGGGAGAAGTTGGAAACAAGATCTACAGAATACTTTGTGACCATGAGTTGAGTGTTTATACATGCATGCACTATGCTTTATATCTTATATTAATGTAGACTTCATAATCATTTATGCTCCTTATTGAGAATAATATTAAATGTTTCCATGAGCCTTTTATATTTTCATTCTTGACGTGACTGTCAGGACATGTGGTTTTGAGCAGAAGCAGGAAATTTGAAGGAGATTAGTTTATTAAACAAGAAAACAAAAGGCTGACATGGCAACAAAACTTATGTGAAACATGGAGACACAGAGGGAAAACAGAGCATGACTGGCGGTGGGGAGCACAATCCACGGATGGGGAAGGAATGCACTGACGCAGAACTTAAAGAGAAAGCGATGACAGATAATGAGGAACACCTGGGGAAAGACGATGAGGAACAGGTAACAGGAGCTGACTACATGGAGGAAACACGGTATAAGACTGAAGTGATGTAAGAAAACTGAACTAAAATATGAGGATCTCTAAATCTAAACACAGATTCTCAAACCATCAGTAAGAGGAAAGTGGCGAGGTCATCTTTTATTATGTTGGAGACTTTGAATGTTATGGTAGACAGTGATTATAACCAACAACAACAAAAAAACATCTGCATAACCAAGTCACCTACATTTTAAAATGTACAACGGAACATAAAATCAACATTGATGGATCATCAAAGGTCCAGCAGTCCTTGAAGAAGTGCACGTCATCTGCCACCTTTCACGCCGGAGCATTAGACTCTGATCGCCTTCTGTTGAGAAATGACAGAAGTGCAGCTGGTGTGGTCCAAACTTTAAAATAACATTATGAACATTGTCACGCAAATTTCAAACTCGTGATTTGTTGGGAGTTTCTGTTAAAAATTACTATTGGCAACTACCACACTTAAGGGATGAGCCATTTTCCCCAAGTCTGAGGATAAATAACTGTAGCAGTAAGGTTGAATTGTATCAGGTCAGAGTAGATGTACTTCCAGTGTTTACATCTGTCACAGTTGGCTGATGCTGGTGAACCCAGTGGTTGCAGGCAAAGACTCGGAAATATATAAAATAAACAATTTATTAACAAGACAAACAAGCTGACATGGCGGCTAAACAAAACATAGAATGAACAGGGGGTACTTATAATACATACAGGTCATCACCAGTGAACAGATAAACAACACCAGGACAAGGACTAACACAGAGACACAGACTTATATAGAGGAAACACCAATCAGACAAAGTGAAGGCACCTGTGAGTAATCACAGATGCCAGAGAAGGAGACAGAGGATGCAAGACATGAACACGACACAAGATGGGGCCAGATACTAGAGAAACCCAACTATAAAGAGAACCAGAGGATCAGGGAGAAAACAGACGCAAACATGACACCAGGGACAAAACCACAACTCCTGCAACATCCATCCTCTGATTCATGAGACATTGTGTCAACAAACAGACCGAGTTAGTTCCAACAGTTAAAGTTTTAAACATAAATCTTGTGTTATCAGTTAGAGCTTAGAATACGTGTTGGGTGTGCCACCGCTTTGGCGCAGGGGATAAGCGGGTGGCACATATGCTTGAGGCTGAGCCTCTCCACAGGCGTCGCGGGTTCACGTCACAGACCCGACGAGCTTCTTTCTGTGGTGTCTCCCCCCTCTCTACCCGTTTCGCCCTCTCCCTCTC
>JBBPBX010000146.1:90053-109620 GCA_038048925.1 Garcialebias charrua | reverse complement strand
AGCGGCCGACGGTCTGCTCCGCTTCCACGATCCGCCTCCGGAAGCGGTCACGGTCTCGAGCCATTTCTTCCCAGTGTCCTTTGCGGCACGCCTGACGGGCAAACGACCACGTCCGCATGACGTGGACCTGGACCACCGGAGAAAACTGCACCTGAAATACGTAGAAACAAGAATTTAAGACCTTCATGCTTGTTTGAAATCACATCAGACAGATATAAAAAAAAAAATGTCACGATTTCGACCTGCAGCTAACCCTTCTATAAAATAGGCCTGTCACGATAACACAATGTGCTGGGCGATTAATTGTCTCACAAATTATTGCAATAAATGATAATATTGTTTGAAATTTGACAATAATTATTGTCAAATTTAAGAAGAAATGTTGGGTTAATTTTTGTGTGTAGTAACTTTTTTGACCACTGATGGCAGTATAAGACTCTTTGAACTGAAGGATGGATAGTGAGGGAGCGAGCAGTGTGTCTCTAAGAAAAATGGGAGTGAGGCCCCTTGATGTGACCTCTCTCTTAGGTTCTCAAAATGGTGGACGTTTTGTGTGGTTTGAACTCTTTAGCATAGCATTTGTCACACGAAGCTTTTAATTAAAAAATATCAATAATTAAGTTCTCTGCTTCTTTTTGCAGAGAAAAACACAGTTTTATACGAAGGCACGGTTTCAACCGTGACTTTTGAAGCTTCGACAAGACGGCGCGAGGTCTTCCAGTTAGCTTAGCTCGTAGCTTAGCTGCTTTTAACGATCCAAAATGCAATTTTGTCAGTTAAAATTGATTTTAAAAAGTAAAGAAAAATGGAGGGGTCAGTGAAGAGCACCGGAGTTGAGCCTTTTGTCATCCAGTGTCTTCAGTAGAAAGAGAGAGACAAAAACGATAAGGCCGATAAATGAAAATGAGGTCGATAATTTTCATTTATCACGCGATTGATTAATCGCGACAGGCCTGCTATAAAAACTAATGTGAAATACACCATCAGGTGATTATTCTTAAAGAATCAGACATATTTATTTTTCTTCCTCAGGGTTTGTATTTAAAATCTGATGTAACCCTTACGACACCGTCTGAAGTCCATGTGTTCAAACTCTCTGATGACTCATGGAGTCGTCTGAACGGTTCAGTCATGACGACCAGCAGTGTTGCTAATTTGAAAAACAAACAACCGCTGACTCTTATCTCTGACCGAGTACCGGGATCGTCAGCAGAGGGCACCTCCCCTGATGTTACAACTTGAAACACACGCTCTTCTGCTCCGGATTAAAAACTCTTTCGCTTTGAATTCACTTTTGCCAATGTTACAGTATATTTACTACGACTTTAACCGTCTGAGATAAATATGTTCGTTTCGATCGGGTCACCTTTTTCTGTGGGGTGTCGTCGCTCTCGTTTCCCCCGTTCTCCCCGGGTGGTGTGTGTTCAGGTCTGTTCCAGGGAACCAGTGTTTTGTCAGGATGACGGTGCTGCTTTAACTTCCTCCCTGTGACGCGTTTGGGCTTCCTGAAAGCCTCGATCTTTGTCTCTGTGGGTGGATTGTCTGCGTGGTGGATATCAACGACCTTTGGATCTTCATGGAGTGCAGTGGAGGAGCTCTGGAGGCAAGCTCTGAAGTTCAGTGGGTGGTAGGGGTCATCGTTTGGGCTCAAGCATTTCCACAGCAGCTCTTCGTCGTCGTCCGACGAAGCGAAGCTGCTCTCCTTGGAGTCCGTGTCAGATTTGGGGGACGGTGCAGGGAGCGATGCTTGTTTAGGAGTTGGAGTGACGGCGGTGCTGGCGGTGAAGCACAGAGGGTTGTAGGGGTCTTCAGGACTGCTGAAGAACTCCCAGAGTTGGTCGTTCTCCTCCTTGTCGACGTCGGGGCTCGAGCCGTCGGAACCAGCCCAGCTGCTCCAGCTGCTCTCGCTGTCGGAGCGGCAGACCCACATGTTCAGCCTCGGAGGCCCCAGCATCTTCTCACAGGCTTTGGTCACCGACATGAGATCAGTGCTGTCTCCAGCTTCACTTTTCCCCATGTTGGAGTTGGTTGAGATGCAGGCGGAGAAGAAGAAGGGGTTGTACGGATCGCTGGATTTGGACAGGGACTCCCAAAGCGCCTTGCTTTCTTCGCTCTCAAACTGCTCCTCCTCGCTGCTCCAGTGAGAACTCCTCTCCTCCTCGGACGTCTCCTGCTTGAGAACTTTCTCTTTGGGTGAATCGGACTTGGTTTTTTGGCGGGCGTCGTTCGAGCTCGAGCTGTCGCCGCTCGACACGAAGATGTTCCAGTCGCCCACCTTCCAGGTGGACTGGTGTCCGAGCAGGAGGCCTTCCTCTTTGCCGCCGGTCCTCGACACGAAGTCGTCTACGAGGCCGCAGCAGAGGTCGTCGGCGCGCAGGCTGGAGAGCAGGGCCTCGGCCGTGGACTTCCCAGAGAACGGGTCGCCGACGTCAGCGCAGAAGTTAGACAGGGGATTCGAACCGCCAACCACTACTCCGTTTTCTCCGTCAAACAGGGAGGAGAACAGAAAGGACTCGGATGAGTTTGATGCTGTGCTCATGTGCTGGATGTCTCCCGTCTCGTCAGTGATCCTCACGTGAACCTCGAACCTGAACATCTGAAAGACTGGAGAAAATAAAAACCCCAATTAGTTTTATTCCATTAAAGCTAGGGGTGCAGGAAAAAAAAAAATCGTTTTTTTAAAGAATCTAGATTCTTAGTCCTGGCGATTTAGAATGGATTCTAAAAGCCCCAAAATCGAAAAAACAAAACAAAAAAACTGGTCTGTATATTACCGTATTTTGAGTTATTGCACTATGGTAGGCTTAAGTCTGTTTACTTTTGTGTTTATATATTTTGAATTATTTGTTTGTGATGGACTGGAGACCTGTCCAGGTGTCCCCCACCTCTCGCACAGTGATGACTGGACATGGGCACCAGTGACCCCGTGACTCTTAAAGGTATGAATATCAAACAATGCAAAAAATTTTGATGCAACAAGGAACCTAAAATTATTGTTTTAAATAAATCCATTTGTTTACATTGTTGTTTATTGTTTTCAGCTGGTCAGTTACAAAACTGAAACTAAATTTATGACCATTTTAATAGAAAAATCATTTCTGAATCGAAAAATCGATTTTGAATCGAATCGTGACACCAAAAATCGGAATCTAATAGATTCTCCAAACAGATTCGCATCCCTAATTAAAGCTTCACATTTTGTGAAATGTACTAGAAATTCAAAATTGGGATGAGTTATTAATTTCGTTCTGTCATTTATTATTGTTTGTCAGATATATTTCTTCTTCTTTCTGCTACCTTTCATTTTGTTTTCATATGTGAAATTGTTTTGTTTTAATTTAAAATGAATTATTAAAATAATAAGTAAAAATTTGAAGTGTGAGACATGTCGTTTTTCCACAATTTTGAGGTTATTAAATGTAATAAAATGTGTATATTTTGTATTACAAAATTAGATTTGTCCTCCCTACATAAACAAAATAAGAAAAGCTCTACAAGTATTTAACAGTATTTTTACACCTGCAGTAAAAACATGACATTTAAAATGGGAAGTTTTAAAAATTCATAAATAAATAGCCTGGTTTGTGGTTCTTACCGGACATGAATGTGTAGTAAATGACGTGAACCAGCACCCGGAGCTGCTCCCACAGCACCGTCAGCAGCTGTTTGGTCCAGGGAAGCAGCGCCACTCCCCCGCCGAACCTCTCCACCGCCGCCCGCTCCGACTTCTCACAAACCGCCGGAGCCATTTTTTTCTCCTCTTCCTTCTCGAGTTACAGCGACAGTCACGTCCAAGTAAACAAACAAAAAAAAAAATCCTCACGTATTTTGGTATTCCTCGTCAAAAACCAACAGACTTCGCGTATGTGTCGGTGACAAATATGCGTCTGTGTAGAGCCGCTTCATTTTCTGGCGAGTTTGCGCCATTTTGTCTTCTTCCGTCAAATTCGTTCGTTCAGTCTCTCCATGTTTGTCAAGCGCGTTGTCTTCATGATAGTAAAGAGAATGTCTCGGTTCGGTTGTTGCAACACAGCGCTTTAAATACGACTGTGACGTCGCACTGTGACATGATTGGACAGCTCAGCTGTCAATCACCCGAATGCACCAATCATAGCAGGTCTTGTGGTTATGGATCCGCCCTGTCACGTACGAAACGCATGGAAAGTGCCCGTAACTTCCAACCGGAACTACTGAGAAAACCCATCAAGAAAAACGCCTGACGTCATGAAATGACAAGACGACCGAGAGTGAAAACAAAAACAGAACATTTTACATCATTTCTCAGAATAGTTTCACGTCTCGTCGTCTTTTATTCTCATCACAATTTCACTATTATAAACGCTTTTGTTTTCTTAATTTCAAATCGGTGTTCACCTGCTGGATTCTTTCATAATAGCCTTAAACATACAGTAGTTTTGGAAACAAATAATAAAGACAACCAAACAAATGAATTTCAACAATTTTATTAATCCAAAAAGTCACGTTTATGCCACCAGAGCAGAAGCAGTAGAGGACTCACTGTAAACAAAAGAAAAGCATCAGTTACAATCAACATTAAAACCTAAATTAATGTATTTACCAAGCAAAAACAATATTTAAGTTATTGTGTGGTATGGATTTACAATATTGCACTAGTAAGTAGGCTTTTCCATAAATTATCTAGTCTGTATTACCACAGAAATGTGCTGGTATAGTTCTTAAAATGCAGTTTGACACATCAAAACAACTAATTTTATTATTGTTTGAAGGGGACTGGCAGAAATGGCACAAAGGAGCCACTCTGCTAATTTACCTCCATTTTTTTTTCTAGCACAACAGAAATATCACTGCTCTTAATAAAACTGAAGAGCAAGACAATGATTTGTGCATTTCTCCCATAAATATAGTAAACGTACTGAGGCAAATTAAAACAGAGGAGTTGGGATTTTATCACAAACCATCAACAAATATTCACATTTTGGAGAATAATGTCCCACTGAGAGAAATGTTTCTCCAGTGCAGAAGCAATACTTACTACTTCCAGTTGGGGGCCAGTACTCTCTTGGTCTTGTAGTAACGGGCCAGCCTGTGGATCCTGCTCTCAGTGAGAATCAGACGAAACTTGGCATCCTTGTCCTGCAAGTAAGAGTTAACTGCATTATATTGCAAATTAAATAACATTAATTTGTTTTAGTAAGTGCTGCATTTGGGAAAGTTCTTCAGAGCATTAAATAAATGAGTGTGTCCATCAGAATATTCAAAACTATAAACTGGATTTCTAAAACACCAGGTTAACAGAAACCTACGCTCGTTGATCAATAAGAACCTAGTACTGTAAAAGCCAACCCTGCCAACATGGTCAATATCCATATCCAGTCAGAACGTGTGCTCCTGTACCTTCCTGTTTCTCTCCAGATGCTTTCTGATGGCAACAGCCTTCTTGATGAGGTGGTAGAGATCTTCAGGCAGGTCAGGGGCCAGGCCCTTGGACTTGAGGATCCTCAGGATCTTGTTGCCAGTTACGAAACGTACCTGGGCCACACCATGGGAGTCCCTCAGAATCACACCTGGATAACAGAAAGTAAAACTGATGCTCAGCCTTGAAATTCAGACAAAAGTACCACTGAAGTGACTGAACAAACAACTTTAGTTCATACAAAAAAAAAAAATAGTTCACATATTTTATATATTTCTTGTATAAGAAAAGTTAACTTTCTGAGCCCTCACCATTTATATAATTCCACAGACTGAACTAAAACCAGTTACAGTATTTACAGTTTTATAGATTACAGGCTACGCAAAACTAATTTGGTATCTGACCCTTTTAAATGTGCTAATATTTTATAGAAATGTAGAAAGCACTAAGAGTCACAACACAAACAGAACCTCATTTACCCCCAAAACTGATTCTTCTGTAAAGCTTAATGAACATTTAGAGCTGCAGTCTCACTTATGAAACATTTAGCAAACCTGGACCTTGAGTCACATTGTTATGAATGCTTTTCTGCAAATTTAAATGAATGGGTCAATGACAGGCTTGTGTTAAAGATGACATGCGGAGGAGACTATTCAATGTTTTTTATCAGGCGAGTTGACTGAGGAACAAATTTACAACAAGCATGTCCTCTAGAAAAAAGATTTAAAAACTCTGAATTTCAGAGGCCAGGGGATTTTATCACTGACGCACTGTGTATTTCAGAGCAAATACAAATATTCACATTTTGGAGAATAATGTCCCACTGAGAGAAATGGGACATTATTTGTGTACCATAACCACAATGCCACACGCACTGTGTATTTCAGAGCAAATACATTTTTACACAGTAAAATGTTCATGTATTCAACAATAAGCATTCCAGAAATGTATCATGTAGATTCAGCAGTAACAGTATAATTATCCGTTGTTAACAAGCTCAGTTTTGGTGTGAATAAATGGTTAATTAATAGTTATTTACAACTACCTTACCAGAGTAATATGCGAACAGCAGAAAATATTAGAGCCCCGACTAATATATTGGCATGGGGTCAATATTTTAGGATGATATAGGCGTTTGTGGACAATTGTCCCATTATGCACAGATATAAGCACTTCTAATTTTCACCTAAAATCAAATGCTGGGAACGAGCCATAACCATACTTGCAAATGGCATTATAGTAGTGGGCGCATGCGCACTACTTTCAAGTCATGGCCGTTGTAACTTTGAGCACAGCCGAAGCAAGTTTCAAGTTCAAGTCAATTTTATTGTCGTTTCCATCACGTGGTACATGAAGTGGAACAAAATTATGTACACAGGGTTCTAGTTACACCCAAAAATGGTAAAATACAAAGTATAAAAAGAAACAGTGAATAAGGATTGAAGATGTATACTAAGATATACACTAAAACGACAAACGGTATGCTAGAAGATCCAAGACATACACTAATAATGTAAAATAACAGCAGCCAACGAATGTAGCAATACTGTGTAGCACATTTTGCTGAACAAAGCATGGTAAGTTTATTGTAACTATGCGTGCACCGACTATATTTTTCTGGCCAATTACAGATTTCTAAAAAGCGTGACCTGCCGATTCTAATTTTGTCCGATACGATTTGTTTTATAAGAGGCACTGTCGGGTGATCTAAGGTCACAATGCACCTTCAATTTTCCAATCTNTTTTGGTGTGAATAAATGGTTAATTAATAGTTATTTACAACTACCTTACCAGAGTAATATGCGAACAGCAGAAAATATTAGAGCCCCGACTAATATATTGGCATGGGGTCAATATTTTAGGATGATATAGGCGTTTGTGGACAATTGTCCCATTATGCACAGATATAAGCACTTCTAATTTTCACCTAAAATCAAATGCTGGGAACGAGCCATAACCATACTTGCAAATGGCATATAGTAGTACAATGTATCTAGCAGCGGGCGCATGTGCACTACAGTACTTTCAAGTCATGGCCGTTGTAACTTTGAGCACAGCCGAAGCAAGTTTCAAGTTCAAGTCAATTTTATTGTTGTTTCCATCACGTGGTACATGAAGTGGAACAAATTTATGTACACAGGGTTCTAGTTACACCCAAAAATGGTATAATATAAAGTATAAAAAGAAACAGTGAATAAGGATTGAAGATGTATACTAAGATATACACTAAAACGACAAACGGTATGCTAGAAGATCCAAGACATACACTAATAATGTAAAATAACAGCAGCCAACGAATGTAGCAATACTGTGTAGCACATTTTGCTGAACAAAGCATGGTAAGTTTATTGTAACTATGCGTGCACCGACTATATTTTTCTGGCCAATTACAGATTTCTAAAAAGCGTGACCTGCCGATTCTAATTTTGTCCGATACGATTTGTTTTATAAGAGGCACTGTCGGGTGATCTAAGGTCACAATGCACCTTCAATTTTCCAATCTTATTTTATTCAAAAACATACCTTTGAACAATTTCTAAGAAACGATACAAACTTGTTTTTTTTGTTTTTATTTATTCATTATTTTTTACATTTTTGGGCTCTAGTGGCCTTTATTGTAGAGGGAGAGGGCGAAACGGGTAGAGAGAGAGAGAGGGGAGAGACACTGCAGAAACAGCTCGTCGGGTGTGGGACGCGAACCCGCGACGCCTGCAGAGAGGCTCAACCTCAATATGTGCCGCGCGCTTATCCCCCACACCAAAGCGGCGGCACGACAAACTTGTTTTAACTGGTTATGAGTTAGTGCTTTAAAATATAAATGTTTAGATAATTGTTAAAACTAGAACAAGAACAAAAAAAAGGGGGGGGGGATCGGTTTCTCTTCTATTGAGATTGCCCATAATTAAGGAAGTCGACCACGATTTATTGGTGCACCCCTAATTGTAACTGATCAGTAAAGTATATTAAAAATAATTAGTTCTTCAATCCTCCAACCTGCTTGTCATTAGCTACGTGCCTCTCACGTTAGTAAGCTAACGTTTAGCATAGGCTATTGCCTTGTAAAGCATTATCCAGAACAATAAATCTTATGTAGAATTAAAATATATCAGTTAGTAACATTATTTTCGTGAATAAATTGTCTGAAATCTTTTAAGTTTCTGCAAAGAAAAAAAAGAGCCCAAATTTCCATATCATTGGGGCTCTACATATTTTAAAAAATTTAACAGGTCTTTCTCGTACACGAGTCCTCGAGGCTCCATGGGACCAAGCTGTATAAATAAAGGTTGAATTAAAATTTTACATTACATGTATTAGATTATTTTAACTTGTTCTGATTCTGAACATTCAAAGGACAGATACTGAAACATTCAATATACAGTATGTAGAAAATGAGACCGTTTTTGTATCGGAGGACATCTGTCAAACCAAAGTAAAATTTACAAACATAGTAATATGCATTTTTAAACTGGATACATTATTTTGGAACATTTTAAGTTTCTTTGAATGTTATTTCAATTGAGACAGTTTGAACAAAATCATACAAATACAAAAAAAAATAGCTTTAATGGATTCTTTTAAACAACTTTAACTGTACTCTTCCTACAACTTACCAATCTGAGAGGGAGTCAAGCCCTTTTTGGCCAGCTTGAAGATCTGCTCTTTGACATCATCAGATGTGAGCTTCAGCCACTATTAAAACAAATGTTTGCGTTAGAAACTTGCACAGTTTGCATGTCCTGTAGGATTAGCAGATTCATATACTCACAGTCGGAACACTACGCCTGTAAGGCAAGGATGACTGGGACAAGCCCTTTCTGTGAAAGAAATAAAAATGCAAATTGTGTCGGTGAGAAAAACACAGTTAACAGAATTAACAGAAACAAACTGTTAACAGAATTAACAGAAACAAACTGTTAACAGAATTAACTGTAGTTAGTGAGACTGTGCAGCATCTGTGTTAACGGTTAACACAGGTTAACTTAACCCAACTCGTGGAAATAACTGGGCCAACTATCGGCTTCATATCGGTGCCAATAGTATCTAGTCAGTATTAATATCTATAATATTTAGGAGCATATACATTTATCTACAATCCAATGACTGTGTGTTAGGTGTTGTCTGAGTAATGTAATAATATTTTCCTGGAAATTTAACTCTCGTTGTAGACCACACGTATGCTAACTTGCTAAGGCTAGCAGAAGACGATGTCCGTTTCATGCAACGCTTATTATTATTTTTTTAAAGTTCCGAGCCAAAAGAAGAAACATATTTCAGTCCATCTTTGACCACTGCGTCTTTACAAGCTGTAAACTGCTGTTAAAACCGACCTGCCACCGTTTAAAATCGAAGTTTTTTAAATGAAAAGAAAGCTCACCCGGGAGCGTGCATGCGACCCATGATGGCGGTGGAGGAAGAGAGGCCTCAAACGCGACAGAAAAAAACTGTTTTACGTCTGCACCGGAAATACGTCATTACGCAAAGACGTCGGTTTCCGGTTTATAAAAAGCTTTTCAAAAATAAAATACACAAATTTTGTAAACTTGAATCTGTGTAAAGAGTTATTTATTTGTTCGATTTCAACCGCAGCATTTTGACAAGATCTATATGCCTAAATTATTTCCAAATACTGATCAACGACATTTTGAGACTTTTTTCCCCCTGTAAACTACTGGATAACACAACACAAATACATTTTTTGTATTTATTCTTACTTTAGAAAGCTTGTCAAACATATACATATTGCATTTGCACTGCAACAAAAATATAATTTTGAAGGATCAATTTAATACTTGTGAACAGACTAGATCAATTTATTGCAAAACAAAATATTCTAAGTAGCAGTCAAAACTCTATGGCTCTCATGGAATTAATGGAACAAATAACTATTGCTGTCGATCAAAAACAATATTGTGTCAGTATTTTTGTCGATTAAAAAAAAGCATTCAATACTATTGACCACACTATTCTCCTTGAAAATTTGAATAAATATGGTACTGTATTAGAGGACAGTGGGTATCTAGCTATTTGATAGGAAACAATTTGTACAAATATGGTGTAAAATCTGACCTCTGCAATATCACATGTGGAGTTCCTCAAGGCTCTGTACTTGGACCAAAGCTATTCATTTTATATGTGAATGACTTGGTAAATGTGTCAGGACTCCTTAAATGTGTCCTTTTTGCAGATGATACCACATTTTTTTGTTTGGGTAAAGATATAGAACAGATGTTGGAGTTGATGAAGACAGAATTTGTCAAAATACAAACTTGGTTTAAACTTAATAAATTATCATTAAATCTAGATAAAACTAATTACATGATATTCAGTAATAAAAAGAAAACTGTTGATGTTCCATTTAAAATTGAGGGTGTTGAGATTTGTAGAGTGAGTGAGGTGAAGTTTTTGGGTGTGATGACAAACATGGAAACATCACATAAATTATGTAAGAATAAAAACAACTTTATTGCAGTACTGTACAAAGTCAGAGACTTATTAAATGATAAAGCTCTGTATTTGTTGTACAGTATAACACAATCATTGTTCCACACTTAATATATTGTAAAACAATTACAAAGCCTATTTTTGTTTTACAGAAAAGAGCTGTAAGAATTATCACCAGAAAGCATTACTGTCATCCAGCAAGCAATTGAAGTTCCATGATTCAGATAATATTTTATCATAAAAAAAGGCGTTCAGTACAGAACAACTGGACTTTATTTGTAACAGAAAGACGTTTCGCTTCTCATCCGAGGAGCTTTATCAATTCAGTGAGCAGACTGTGAGAGCGAGAATTTATAATAAGCCACTGACACGCACCAACATATGTAAATTGGAAGCTAACACCCACATCCCAGTACATTTCAAACCCAGCAGGACTCAGACAGAGGCTGGTGCACCCTAAGGACAAGACACCCACACACAAACAGAGTGGTGTGTATGCAGTCCAGTGCAGCGAGGACTGTCCAGACCTCTACAATGGAGAAACTAAACAGCCCATCCACAGAAGAATGTCCCAGCACAGGAGAGCCTCCTCCTCTGGACAAAACTCAGCTGTTCACCTCCACCTCACGGACAAGGGACACTCTTTTGAGGACCAGAATGTGCACATTTTGGACTGAGAGCACAGATGGTTTGAGAGGGGTGTGAAGGAAGCTGTTTATGTAAAACGAGAGAAACCATCGTTAAACAGAGGAGGTCTAAGATTCCAAATTTCTAAAACTTATGGTGCGGCCCTGGGTTTGGTTCCCAGACGTTTTCACACCTGATGAGAACAGAGGAGCCTCGTTTGGAAGTTACAGGTAGTCCCCGACTTACGAGCGAGTTCCGTTACAACGAGGCGCTCGTAACACGGAAATCTCGTAATTTGGAACGGCCGCCACGTGTCTCGTAAGTCCGGAATTTCGCTCGTAAGTTGGAACGGTTTTGCTAGCGCGACTACAAACACTCGTTTTTCATCGAAAAACTGCTTATGAGTGCATAAAAATGATCGGAAACGTGTGTCCACATGTTTAGCTAACGAACTGTGGTGAAAAAACACAGAAAAACTCAGTATTTTTTGCGTTTTTTCCAAAAATTTGCCAGCTCGTAAGTCTGGATCCTCGTAAGTTAGAGCGCTCGTAAGTCGGGGACTACCTGTAGACTAACAAGACTTTGAGAGGTCCCTGCTATTAACATGTGAGGTGTGACTTGTCAATTTACATACAGTAAGATGTGTGTGTGTTTTCTGTAAGCTCTGTTTTCACACACTGAACTTTGAATGGGTCACGTACGTGTTATCCCAAGTATGTGTGGGTGTTAGCTTCCAATTTACATATGTTGGTGCGTGTCAGTGGTTTATCCTGTTTATAAATTCTCTCTCTCACACAGTCTGCTCACTGAATTGATAAAGCTCCTCGGATGAGAAGCGAAACGTCTTTCTGTTACAAATAAAGTCCAGTTGTTCTGTACTGAACGTCTTTTTTGATTTTATCATGTCCTGGACGACTGAGAATCTTCACCAGCAAATATTTTATCAGTTATGTATAGGGCTCAGAATAACGCATTACCTTTAAATATCCAAATACATTTTGTTAAAGACAAAGTTGTTATAATCTCAAGGGGACAGATATATTTGTAAAACCAAAATACAGAACTAGTTTAAAGGGACGGTCTACCTCAATCCAGGGAATTGGATTATGGAATAGTTTGGAGAGTGAAGTTAAAAATGCCAAGTCAATGTGTACATTCAAAACTGAATTGTTAAAAAAAATATATGAAGTAGCGTAATGTGTATTTTATTAAAGTTAAAAAATTAGAGTTATTCATTTTGTTCTGTTACTGAAGATTATTATTGTTTAAACTAATTGTTTGAAAAAAAGGGGCAGATACAGATATACGATTTGTTCTTCTTTCTGCTAACTTTCATTTTTTATATTTTGTGTTATCGTTTATGGGATTGTTTTGTATTGTATTTTTAAAATGAACACATTTTATAAATAGAAAAAAAATACTTTGGATAAAATTTCACTCACTAAACCTACAGGTGCCCATTTTTGTTTTTGGAGTGAAGCACAGCATAAACACTATTCATTCAAACTCAAAATGACAGAAAAACACTAACCTAACTTCAGTTTAGTCTTACTAATAAGTTCATTATCAGTACTGCCGTTACAGCCAGAGGAGCTATATGAATGCATATAGAGGGAAAAGCTGAAAGAAGACAACGAACGCTGTTACATTTAGTTCATTGTAAATAACTATCTCCATTTTAGTCAGTTGCTTTATCTCGCAAACATCTTATTGCAGTCTTTTTTTGCTCTCGCTTATCAAAAAAAAAAAAAAAAGATGGAATCAAATTATTTTATGCTTTGGTCCCTTGAGTTGGAAGAAAACTGCCAGATTCTGACTTTCTACTGTAAAGCTAGGAACACAAAGTGGAGAAAGTTGAGCATCTGAAATTCCAACACAGTATTCAACACACAGACAACTTTACACTTGTTCAAAAAACATTTAATTTGTTTTATGCAATTATGGGATTACAGTACACACCGATGCGTTCAGGCTAGAGGTCACCAATTAAAAATAAATTACTGGCCAAGTTAGTACAAACTCTTTACTTTCTTTGTACAGTTACCATAAGAGCAGATCAAGGCAGTAATATTTATAGCGTGACATACGTGTCGTAGATCAATAAAAAAACTTTTCAGAAGCGATACCTAAATTTCTTTAATAGACATCAACACAACTTTAGATTTAGAGCGACGTAGGCATTAACGTGCACAGGATATTGTTCCCTTCTTGTGAAGATGTTTTACATCAGTTATTGAACAAGACATTCAAATTATTTCCTCATTTAAATATAAAAACCTTCCTGCTCCTGGAGTTCAACACCAATTATTCATCAAGTTTATTTTGAAGCACTGGGAGTGTTTTGTGTTGTTGGTGCTTGAGCACCGTTTCATGTCCAACTCCAGGAGGGACTTCGTTTCTAATTTTTTGCTTCTCAGGTACTGAAGACTTGTGCTCAGCATTATTGGGCGACCACTATCGTCATTCAGGAGACTGACAATGTGTGTGTGTTCCCAAGCTTATGATACAATTTGCCCTTTAGTGTGTGCGCTGTGTGAAAACAGTCAAGAAATATGACAAGAAAAAGGCCCAGTGGTGGACACTCAGGGACGAATCGTTGTTATAAAAATACTTGTCTGGATCCAGTCTGACACCAGACCAGCGCTGAAAAAACTACATTTATAGCTTGAAAAACTTTTTTCTGTGATATTACATTGTTAAGAAAATAAATTTAGTAATAAGACTAAATCGAGCATCACAGAAGAAATTCTGAGAACAAAGACACCCTGATCGCTCCCAACAAGACGGTGTGGTTGGAATTTCAGTCCCATTAAACTAGTTTTGGCACTTTATGGGGAAACTTCAGCTGATTTTTCTCTAATCTTCTTTGATGAGCTACTCCACAAAACCCTTTTTTTTTATAACATGGAAAGTTTCTATTTCTTAAAAAAAAAAAAAAAAAAAAACTGTCAGTCTACACATATATACGTTTCTGAAAGCAAGCCATTTGGTCCTCTAATGTCAAAATGTACAAAATATTACAGATCTTTGTTACACTTAAGAAAAGCAACACAAACTAAGGAGATTGTTTGTCACAAACAAGTTTTAAAGCAAAGTGAAAACAGAAAAAAAAGGCTCCTTTTTTCAGGCTTTGTACATTTTGTTTCTGTTGCCTCTTTGAGCGCAGCCGAAAGAACGCTGAACACATTCATGTCATGTGGGAACATCTGAAGCAACAAATTAAGTTTACGCCATCTCATAATAAAATGCATTAGAATAAGGTCAATGTGTGTAGTTTTTAATACATCATTTCAGCCCATACGCGCAGCCAGATGAAACCTTAACACTCACTGCTACAAGTGAAAGAAATGGTAAGTTTAATTTATTTAAATAAGGAAAATATTCCCGTTTGTATTTTAATTGTGATCATATTAATCCCCATGAAAGAAACCATTAATCCATTTCCAGACTTGTGTGTTTAAGATGTAAAAGCTGAGGCGACCAACACTTTCCAGAAAGGGTCTCCGCTGCGGCGTTTCCCATATGATGTGAATGCATCGGTTGCTGTGGGGAGAGGCCGTCAGAGGCTGGTCGGGGCTCAGAAGTAGGGGACGCTCGTTAGTTTGTACCACTTGACCGTCTCTTTGCTGAGGTCAAAGTCTTTCAGTCTGAGCCTGATGCCGCCCAGGAAGTAGTTCTCACGCAGCGACTCGGCACTGAGCACGCTCAGCTGCAGCTCCCGCAGGCCGAGCGTTTCTTTGCTGTAGCCGCTGTACACCAGCTGTGGAGACAAGGTGATGGAAAAGTCTGAGTCGTTTATCACGTCTGACAAGCTAACATTAACATTTAAAAGCTAATTTTGACGTCTTAACTCGCAGTTTGTGCTCCTATAAAATTAAAAACTTTTTGTAGAGTACAGCATTCGGACTTTCTTGACTTTAACAATTATGTTATGCTGGACACTACAGTTATGAATTATTTCTCCTCTTAATAATTTACACTCAGTATCATTTGATGACAGTAAAAAGATAATTTTATGCAGCTTTGTAAAGTACAGGTAGTTCTAGACTTACAACATTTTGTGGTTACGACACACATCTCCATAAAAGAAAAAATATACATGTACATTTAGAATTTTTTTATTTTTAAGCTGATATACGCAGTTTCCGGTTTTACTAGCTGCGGAGGCTACAGCTGCCTGTACTCTCTAAAAAAATCTAAGTCTGGTCCTCTGGACATTCACAAAACAAAACTTGTTGGACCAAGTTTTGTTTTGTGAATTGTGGAAAAGTAGCTGTTTTATGGACGGCGGTTTTACAACGTAAACAAATGGAGAATCCGGAGGAGGGACGGAGGAAATGGCTTCACCAGCAGTCCAGAGTAGGAAATTAACTCTTTTTTCACTTCATTATGGCTCCAAATGGATGTTTTTTTGATAATTATGTAGGGTACTGTGTTAGGATAGGCTAAGTGCTTGGTAAAATACAGTACTGTACGTATAAGGTGCAGTTTGGACGTATGTTCCGAGTTACGTCGAAATTCGCTTTACGACGGAGCATAGGAACGGAACTCCGTCGTAAGTCGAGAACTACCTGTACTTTAAAGAAAAACCTGATATTCATATTTACATACAGTTTTAGACCTTTTGAAACAAGTGAAATTTATCTCAAGCGCCTCTCATTTCTCTTGATCCTTGCTAAGATATTTCTACACATTGACTGTAGTCCACCTGTGGTAAACTGAACCTACTGGACATGAGGAGGCCTTCAGCTGACAACTAAAAAAAATCACGAGGTCAAAGGAACTATCTGAGAGCTCAGAGACAGGAATGTTTTTAAGGCACCAGTCTCAGGAATACGAAACATCTCTGCTGCCCTGAAGGTTTCTCACATTTCTCAAATAGAAGCTTGGCACAACCAGGACACATCCAAGAGCTGGTCATCACACTGAGCGTTCAACGAAGGACCCCGTGACTGTCAGACGTTCTGTGTGGTGATGGACTACGCTCCAGATCTCCACAGATCTGCTGGCAGAGTGGCTCAATGGAAAAGGACTCTCAGACTGTGAGGAACAAGACCAAACTGTTTGGCCTAAATTCAAAAGGCCAAATGTTTTCAAAACATGGTGGGGGCAGCATCATGCTGTGGGGCGTGTTTCAGCAATAGGAACTGGTCTTGGTTGAGGGAAAGTGGAATAGATATCCTTAATGAAAACCTGTTCCACAAAACCCAGGGTCTCAGACTGGGCTGGAAGTTCCCCTTCCAACAGGACAATGACCCAAAACACAGTGAAGACGACACGAGTGACTTCGTGAATGTCCTACAACAGAGCTATTCAACTAAACTGCTCATACAAACTCCAACTATGAATTCATTAGTGGGCCGGACTGAAGTCCCCGTGGGACCGAAGTGGCCCGTGGGCCACCAGTTGGACAGCCCTGTTCTAGACCAACCAGCCAGAGCCCTGATTTTAACTCTGTTTCTCTTAACAACCCCCACTGAAATGGACTGAGTTTGAAAAACCCTCCAGTCGTGTCAAGTTTGTTGCATCTGTCTCATCTGGAGAACTGCGTGGGCATTCAGGGTCCTGCTCTACAGTGGTTTAGATCCTATTTAACAGAGAAGCTTTTGTGTGCATTTTGGTTCTGTGGAGTCCTCTGTAGCACGTCTCACATGTGGAGTACCTCAGGGATCTATACTGGGCCTCCTTCTGTTTTCCTGGCTGTATTTACTACCTCTGGGATATATTCTCCGGAAACATGGCATTTCTTTTAATTGTTATGCCGGTGACAGCCAAATTTATGTTCCATTGAAACAAGATAAACAATACCCCCTGAACCAACTCCTGGATTGTATGGCAGAAGTCAGAGCATGGATGTCACAGAGCTTTTTACATTTTAATGAGAAAACGACCGAGGTTCGGTTGTTTAAGCCCAGTAATGGTTCCAAAATCCATGTTGATCTGGGTCCTTTAACACATCATCTGACTGGGACAGCAACTAACCTGGGTGTAAGGCTGGACAGTGATTTTAAACTGGATGCTCAGATTAAATCTGTGGCCAAGTCCAGCTTTTATCACCTGAGACAACTGGCCAAGGTGAAACCATTCCTGTCACAACATCATTTTGAGATTTTAATCCATGCTTTCAGCACAACTCATCTGGACTATTGCAATTCACTTTACGTCGGTCTGAGCCAGTCATTACTGACTCGACTTCAACTGGTTCAGAATGCTGCTGCTCATCTTTTTTATACTCTTCTCTTTGGCTTTTAACACAGCTTGACATGTTGGTTTTATTGTTTGTATGTGTTAGTGTACAGCACTTTGGCCAACAGCGTTGTTTTAAAGTGCTTTATAAATAAAGTATTATTGTATCAAACCCAAAAAGACTCTAGGCTTGAACTGCTGTCAAAGGCGCATCTACTGAGTTCCAAGTTAAGAGTCTTAAATACTTATAGAAGAGAGATATTTGAGTGTTTTTCATAAATGTACAAAATGTCTTTCTTCATTTTGTTATTTTAATGATTCTAGCATTAGATGTCTACATAACAAAACTGCAAAAGGTGAAGTCTGAAGACTTTAAAGCTTCTGTAAACAGCACAACAGGTCTTAAATCGCTCTGTACAAACATGTCAATATAAAAGTAAAATAGTTTTTGCGTTTCCAGACCATCTCATTAAAGGTGGGGTTCCTGGTTTTTCTGGTGATCTTTGTCTTGCGTTTGGAGGACTTGTGAGGATCTGGAAGCAGGTAGGTTTTAACGTACGGGTTTGGATCCGTTCCTTCTTCAGAAACCTTAAGTGGAAGACATAAATTACTGAACAAAAACCGACGATCCAGATAAGAACACACCATCCATCAGTTTAAAAATTGTCTCAGAATCTGGGCTGGATTATTTCTGTGCTTACCAAATCTTTGATGTGCATGACCATGATAAATAGAGTGCTATTTCTGTACGAGACAGAGAGCTTCACTTCTCCTTCCACCCGACCCGATGTAGGACTCAGCGGAGGTTCTGCAACAAAGAGACCACACCACACCCGTGACTATAACAAATTATTTAACATGGCAGTCGGACACAAACATTTTTTATTTGAAGAGGTCTTGTTAAACACCCCAGTAGCTGTGAGCGTCATTCATTTCAATTGGTCACAATTTAATTTACAATAATTCTGTCCTTAAATGTCGTCGTTGACCAGAAACAAAAGATTATCATCATTTAATCTGGACAGCTTGAGAGAAGACCATTTCAATAGAATGAAAACACTTGAAGAACGAGATGGAGAAACGTGAAAGTATTTACCGGGAGCTCTGGGTGTCGTCTCCAAGTTCTCCGTCTTCTCATCTCGAGCGATTGGATGAAAGAAGGTGTAGATCAGGTCACACTGGGATAAAAAAAAAAACTGAGTGAAACAACAACCACTTGCTGCACACAACACAATACGGTGTGTGTGTGTGTTTGCGTTTACCTGTGTGACCTCTGCGGAGCATCTCATTAGGTTGTGCACGTAACTGTTGAGCTCCAACTTCCTCCTGGCTGCCACTTCTTTAATGTGGGTGCGACCGAGCACCATTTTGTTAGGAAAACTAACAACAAAAAGAAAAGTCATAATTTTGAACTTGTTAATAAAAAATAAATCTATTACAACACCCCAGCTTGTAAACAAAGGCAGATTAAAAGTACGTTTTGATGTAGGATTTTACTGATTACCGCATTTTTTGCCCTACAAGTCGCAGCTTTTTGCATAATTTACATGACCTGCGACTTATACGCCCAAGAGACTTATTTATGGATTTTTTTCCCCATATTTATAAACAAATTTTTGGCTGAGATATGACTGTTTTCACTCAATATGACTGGAAATATTGAACACTACCATTTTCAGCTGCTAGATGGCACTTGAGTAGTATGACCTGTCATTGTATCATGCAATAGGTAAAAGTGGCTATTAATGACACAATCAGCCTGCCATAACCTGCCACCTTTGTCCAGCTCGCCTGGAGCAACCGTCAAATCAGCTTCATTTCACTGCACCACCCCAGCGAAATGCAGCAAAAGTGCATTTAATAAGTAGAAGTTCAACTGAGACACACCTTTGCTATAATGTCGAGCAAACAAATAAT
>JBBPBX010000146.1:72753-89622 GCA_038048925.1 Garcialebias charrua | reverse complement strand
ACTGCACGTCACCATTACAACAGGAACGGAATCTCTTGAGGACTACCTGTTGACAGATCATATTACACATTTTGTTAAGGTTTTCTTTCAAACTGTTGGCATGAAATGGAGTGCCCTCCTTAAAACAGTGAAAAATACTATGATCAAATGGAACTCATGTTTACAGCACGGGAAGTTATTTACAGTCATCAACAAATTAGCATATGCTTTATGATGGGGCTGGTTTGTGAGATTGATCAGTATACCAATATTCTAATCTTAGATGTCGTGTTTTCACAGCTGCAAGCAAAATCATTAACAGAAATAAAGACTTGAAAACCTCAGTCATTTTTATTACAAAAATAAATGAAATTAAAAAAATTATTTAGTAAATTAAGCTATTGAAATTAATGAACTTTTGTGAATACTACATTTGTTGAATATGACTGTACATTAGGAGAGGTGCTCTCATCTTTTTAGGAATGTTTCACATTCATTCATTCATTCAACCTTTATTTATACAGGCTAGCCTCGTTGAGTCACGGGGACTCATTTACAAGCCCAAAACCAGAAAAGTTGGCACGTTGTGGAAATCGCAAATAAAAACAGAATACAATGACTTGCAAATCTTTTTCAACCTATATTCAATTGAACACACTGCAAAGACCACATACTTAACGTTCGAACTGGTAAACTTTGTTATTTTTTGCAATTATTAGCTCATTTGGAATTTGATGCCTGCAACATGTTTCAAAAAAGCTGGCACAAGTGACAAAGAAGACAGAGAAATTTGAGGAATGCTCATCAAACACTTATTTGGAATATCCCACAGGTGAACATGCAAATTGGGAACAGGTGGGTGCCATGATTGGGTATAAAAGCAGCTTCCTTGACATGCTCAGTCATCCACATAGAAGGATGGGGCGAGGGTCACCACTCTGTGAACAAATGCGTGGGCAAATTGTCGAACAGTTCAAGAACAACTTTTCTCAACGAGCTATTGCAAGGAATTTAGGAATTTCACCATCTACGGTCCGTAATATCATCAAAAGGTTCAGAGAATCTGGAGAAATCACTACACGTAAGGGGCAAGGCCGAAAACCAACATTGAATGCCCGTGACCTTCGATCCCTCAGGCGGTACTGCATCAAAAACCGACATCAGTGTGTAAAAGATATCACCACATGGGCTCAGGAATACTTCAGAAAACCACTGTCAGTAACTACAGTTCGTCGCTACATCTGTAAGTGCAAGTTAAAGCTCTACTATGCAAAGCAAAAGCCATTCATCAACAAGATCCAGAAACGCCGCCGGCTTTGCTGGGCCCGAGCTCATCTGAGATGGACTGATGCAAAGTGGAAAAGTGTTCTGTGGTCTGATGAGTCCACATTTCAAATTGTCTTTGGAAACTGTGGACGTCGTGTCTTACGGACCAAAGAGGAAAAGAACCATCAGGACTGTTATAGGCGCAAAGTTCAAAAGCCAGCATCTGTGATGGTATGGGGGTGCATTAGTGCCCAAGGCATGGGTAACTTACACATCTGTGAAGGCACCATTAATGCTGAAAGGTACATACAGGTTTTGGAGCAACATATGCTGCCATCCAAGCGACGTCTTTTTCATGGACGCCCCAGCTTATTTCAGCAAGACAATGCCAAGCCACATTCTGCACGTGTTACAACAGCGTGGCTTCGTAGCAAAAGAGTGCGGGTCCTCCCCTGGCCTGCCTGCAGTCCAGACCTGTCCCCCATTGAAAATGTGTGGCGCATTATGAAACGTAAAATACGACAACGGAGACCCCGGACTGTTGAACAACTTAAGCTGTACATCAAGCAAGAATGGGGAAGAATTCCACCTGAAAAGCTTCAAAAATTGGTCTCCTCAGTTCCCAAACGTTTACTGAGTGTTGTTAAAAGGAAAGGCGATGTAACACAGTGGTAAATATGTCCCTGTGCCAACTTTTTTGCAATGTGTTGCTGCCATTGAATTCTAAGTTAATGGTTATTTGCAAAACAAAATAAAGTTTCTCCGTTCGAACATTAAATATATTGTCTTTGCATTCTATTCAGTTGAATATGGGTTGAAAAAGATTTGCAAGTCATTGTATTCTGTTTTTATTTGCGATTTGCACAACGTGCCAACTTTTCTGGTTTTGGGCTTGTACAAGAGGGACCTGTCTCACTCACACCAAACAACCATCCACTCTCACACTCACACCTAGGGTCAATTTAGAGTCACCAATCAGCCTAACAGCATGTTTTTTGGTCTGTGGGAGGAAACCGGAGTACCCGGAGGAAACCCACGCATGCACGGGGAGAACATGCAAACTCCACCCAGAAAGGCCCCGGACCGGGATTTGAACCGGCAACCTTCTCGCTGAGAGGCAGCAGCGCTACCAGTTGTGCCACCGTGCTGCCATCTAAAATAGTTTAGTAAATGAAACTTTATATACCAGCTTTCAAGATATAAAGATTACAAACTGCTTCACAATCAACATTAAAACAAAACATGTGGAACTAGTCTTGCTTTTAATGTTATGATGATAAAAATGTCATGATAAAATGAGGAGGGGGCTGTAAACATGGTCCCTTTTGAGCTCTTAACAAAATGCATGTAAAAAATAAATAAATAACATAACACGGAACCCATGGAACATGGCCATATAATAAATTTGAACCAGAACAGTCAGCTGAACTCGAACTCTGACAAATTACCAGTGCTGCCCTACTTTTAAACTATGAGGTTTGTCGTGTTTCTTCATGGATCTGAAGCTAAAAGAACCGCAACCTGTCCTGTTACCTCGTCTCTGTTTGACACTATCAACAGCAAAAAAGCAATATATACTGAACACAAATAGAAATTATTAGGTTAAACATTGTCCGATTGAATAACTGAGAATGTTCAGGTACTTTATTGGTACATTTTATACTAAAATCACCGGTAAAAATGCCTGCTAGCATTAGCTAAAGCTAACGTTAGCCACACAATCGAAGCAAAGTAAAACTCACCTTCGTGTTTGTGGATGTAAGACGAGGCATACATCTTAAAGCCTTTCTCTAATTTAGTCGTTGGAGCTTTGGATGAGACTTACAAATGCGATGAACATCGTTAGTCAGCTTGGGCAAGCCCTGTAAACACGAACACCTCGAATAAAACGCCATGTTCAATAGACCGGAAGTGAGCGATCCGCATTGACCGGAACACGGAAGTTGACGTGCAAACCCTAACCCTATTACTCTGGGTTCATGAGACACGACTCTGGATCGGCCCCACCCCTACTACCGTTGAATTGTGGGGAATGTAGTGTTGGTGCGTGCAAAACACCAGCTGGCGGCTGTGGCCTGCGGGCTGTTTCTAATAGGGTAGCACGGTGGCACAACTGGTAGAGCTGCTGCCTCTCAGCGAGAAGGTTGCCGGTTCAAATCCCGGTCCGGGGCCTTTCTGGGTGGAGTTTGCATGTTCTCCCCGTGCATGCGTGGGTTTCCTCCGGGTACTCCGGTTTCCTCCCACAGACCAAAAAACATGCTTGTTAGGCTGATTGGTGACTCTAAATTGACCCTAGGTGTGAGTGTGAGAGTGGATGGTTGTTTGGTGTGAGTGAGACAGGTCCCTCTTGTAAATGAGTCCCCGTGACTCAACGAGGCTAGCCTGTATAAATAAAGGTTGAATGAATGAATGAAAAAATATCATCCAGGGGGCCATAAATAATTAATTTGCGGGCCGGATCTGACCCGCGGGCCTCGACTCTGCCAGCTGTTCTGCTAGCTGCTGAGTCACTTGGGTTAAAGCAGCAACTGCCCCACCATCACAAGTGTCAATATGGGCCAACTATGCATGAGTGATTACTTTTTGCTTGGTGGACCCCACATGTTTCATCCTGAAAGTTTTAGCTGCCTCTCGGTCTTCTTCAGTACGCAGGAGTAGCAGCAGTTCAGAAAAACTGGGTGGGACGAACTTCTTTTGTTTTAGTTGGAGTTCAGCAATTAAAGTGTTGTCCCAACACCCCCGACAGAACTGGCTTATGAGGTGTCTGTTAACATCCTTCTCTGAGACACCACCTCTTTTCATGGCTAAGTTAAATGTCACCTGCAGCCGCTGGAGATATGAAGATGGCTTCTCCCCTGCATCTTGGAAAGTGTCCATAAATTTGGCAAAGAGCTCTTCTCCATCTTGAACTGTGCCATATGCTGAATCCAGTATACTCAAATACACATTTGGTAAAGTATCTGAACTTAAATGCTTCAGCATATCCACTGCTGGGGGTAACAAACGCTCTATGATCCTCCTTGAATGCTGAAGGTCAGAGACTGAAGGGTCTTTCAATAGTAGATCCACTCCTGAATACCAGGTCTCATAGCTTCATGTGCTGGTCTAGGCAGTTGTCCGAAAAACACTCTGAGCCTCTGTAGATGGTGAGCATTCTCCTCAGTCTTCATAATATGTTCCACCACATAGCGCTGGACTTCAGGAGGTTGAATATCCTCATTTTGCAGAGACAATTTCAGTCGTGAGGTTGGTTGTCGCTCCTTTCCTGGTCTGGGAACTTTGGGATCAGGATCAGTGGCCGTAGACAGTGCTGGCTCCTCCATCATTGGCTCTGAGGATACTGCCATGACCTCAGGCTTTTCATCAGAGCTAAGTTCAGCAACTGACTGTCCAATCTGAGTCATTGTGGACTTTTAACACCTTTGCAAAATCCATGCCAGATAGCTTTGCAATCTGTTGCAACTCAGATAAATAAGAGTTAGTCTTATTCTGTGCAACATGTCCTGCATACATGCTTGAAAATTCAGAGATGAGAAATGTTTCCGTCTTATTAGACGAGTGTAATGAATATGGTAGAATAGAACGCAATTCAGCTACTATGGCACCACTGCTAAATTCAACCACAAGCTGTCCCTAAAACTCAGAATCTGCCTCAGAAATGGTTTCACGTCTAATAATTTTACCATAACAGTTCAAAAAGTCAGCTACTTCCTCTTTACCGTCTGTATCTGATACGCCTTCTACCAAAACAGAAATTGGAATTTTTATGGCAAGTCTTTGAAATTCATCCATATCGATGAGGAGAAAGTAAAAAATAATATAGATCCAAATTTTGTGTTTAAACAAAGCACCAAAACCCTCCTGGCTAGCTCGCCAAAAATATATGTAGCATATGCATTACATATATGGGTATTTGAGTTGGTTAATGAGATAGTTAAATCAGAAGAGTCTGGGTTTGACTGCTAGAGGGAAGTGGTACCTTGTAAAAACACACAGACAAACTTATAGTGCAAAGAGAGTGAATTATATTATACAATATTTACAAAATCGATATATACAGACAAGTACTTTTAAACATGAAATCTCCACAATTCTTTTTCTTTTAGTGAATAGCCAAGGGAAAAAAATGTTCACAGTTCAACTCCTTGATGGGAGTAAGATGGATTGTTGGAAAGGATCCAATTCAGTTCAGTCCAGATGAAAATGTGGATGTGGTTGTAGGCTTAAACATCTCCTACCAGACTGGAAGGAGTTGAGGGAATTCAACAGTTCTCCTGGTTCATTATAGGGTAGCTCAACCAGTCTGGTCAGCTCGACAACAGACACGATCCGGAATCTGGAACAACATCAGAATCAGGAACATCAGAATTAGGAACATCAGAATCAGGATCAACATCAGAATCAGGAACAACATCAGAATCAGGAACAACATCAGAATCAGGATCATCAGAATCAGGATCAACATCAGAATCAGGAACAACATCAGAATCAGGATAATCAGAATCAGGATCAACATCAGAATCAGGAAAAACATCAGAATCAGGAACAACATCAGAATCAGGATCAACATCAGGATCAACATCAGAATCAGGATCATCAGAATCAGGATCATCAGAATCAGGATCAACATCAGAATCAGGAACAACATCAGAATCAGGATAATCAGGATCAACATCAGAATCAGGATCAACATCAGAATCAGGAACAACATCAGAATCAGGATCATCAGAATCAGGATCAACATCAGAATCAGGATCATCAGAATCAGGATCAACATCAGAATCAGGAACATCAGAATCAGGAACAACATCAGAATCAGGATCATCAGAATCAGGAACATCAGAATCAGGATTATCAGAATCAGGATCAACATCAGAAACAGGAACAACATCAGAATCAGGATCATCAGAATCAGGATCAACATCAGAATCAGGAACAACATCAGAATCAGGATCATCAGAATCAGGATCAACATCAGAATCAGGAACAACATCAGAATCAAGATCAACATCAGAATCAGGAACAACATCAGAATCAGGATCATCAGAATCAGGATCAACATCAGAATCAGGAACAACATCAGAATCAAGATCAACATCAGAATCAGGAACAACATCAGAATCAGGATAATCAGGATCAACATCAGAATCGGGAACAACATCAGAATCAGGAACAACATCAGAATCAGGATCATCAGAATCAGGAACATCAGAATCAGGATCAACATCAGAATCAGGATCGTCAGGATCAACATCAGAATCAGGATCATCAGAATCAGGATCAACATCAGAATCAGGAACAACATCAGAATCAGGATAATCAGAATCAGGATAATCAGGATCAACATCAGAATCAAGAACCTGGCCAGTTCCCACGGTTAAAACACATGATCAGCAGAAGGTTTCTGTCCCACAAATACACGTGAGAATTGAGAGTGTCAAGGAGAGTGAGTTTATTATGGACTCAAAGCCAACAACAATTAATCAGTACAGGAAAACTTGTGAAATGTAATGTAGAAATGTATTAAAGACAGTTATTGAGGCAGAAACATGTCTGGACTTGTCTGGACTTGCCCGGACTTGTCTGATATGCAACTTCAGTTATCTCATCTGTTAAGGATGCAAGCACAGACAAAGCCCTGTAAACGCAGCACTCAGGCTCACACACACACACACACACACACACACAGACGCACGCTCACACAGACAGGCAGATTGAGCACATGAGGAGAACTGCAAAGAGGTAGAAAGAGAATGATGGTTTAAAAACCTTAGAAAAGCCTATAAAATCTGAATATTAGAAACTGTAGTCATAAAGTTAAGGTAAATAAGAGAAGTTAACTGTGTCCTAAGTTTAACAGTTAAAAGTTGTGAAAGTCATGAAGAAAGTCACTTCCCAAAAGCAAGCAGCCACATTCTCAAATTCATACACGAACATTCTTGAACTAAGCAGAGAGCAAGGAAGGAGAACAACTGCAGAAAGACTTGTTTTAACTTTAACATATTTGATCTTAACTTGTTTTAATCAGTATAGTCAAGTGTGATACATGTTTTAATTAATATAGTCAAGTGTGATACACGTTTTAATTAATATAATCAAAGATGATACATGGTTTTAACTAATATAAATCATTAAGAGATATGATTTTAACCAACATGATCATTCAATATGTTAGTTTATTATAATCAAGATTTAATAATTTTTTAACAAGTGTAATGATCCATGTTACTATGTTTTAAAGGTGGTTTTATGACAAAAGTAGTCTCTTGCAACACATGTTGAGAAGTATAACTTGTGATCACTTTACTGGAAAAAAGTGATGTAACTAAATGACCAGAATTGTGTCGTCCTGCTTGCCCTCATGACTCAGCCGGCCTCGAGCAAAGAACAAATTCATTTCCTAATAAGGGAACATGTAGCTTCAAGCAGAAATAGAACAGAGCTGCAACCTTGCCCAGAGATTGACAGGGCTAGAAGACATAGCCAATCAGAGACCTGTTATTTCCCCCTCCTTTTATCAGAAGGTGGGGGCCAGATTGTATATTACCACCCTGTTTCGACAGGACGGGGCTGTCAGGAGCTGTCGAGGAGCTGTACAACAGTCATCGAGTAGCTGGAGCTGACCTGCTCCACTGAAGACCCAGGCGTGGTTCAGATCGACTCAGTACTGACAGGGGAAACAAGCGTCCTGGGGAGAGACTTCTTTTCTTCCTTTCTCAAGCTTTGAGGAGGGACTGGAGAGTTTTTACCCAGACAGCCAGGATGACGCAAATCTTGCCTCTTCAGATCGGACCAGCAGAGAATCAGAGACGAGTTTCATTCCTCGGGGAGTGAAAGAATTGCTCAGGGCATTACTTATGGATTTCCAGAAATCCTGAGAGGAAGTATGCCCTCGAGACGTCTTACTGAACCCGGTTTTCAGCTAGATTTAAATCAAATTAAATTAAATGCGGACAGAGTAGCAGCAAATAGACAGTTTAATTATTTTAGTTGCTTACTTGCTCGAGGCTGGAGGGGGATACTGAGGGCTTTGGGAAGATACATCCACTGGGTAAGATTTTAAGTAAAACTCTAAACCCTGATCCCTAAGGTCAGGCGAGACGTGTGATCGCAAAAGACTACTCTAACTCTGATTCTTAAAATCAGATGAGATGGAAATATGAGAGTGTACTCTAAACTCTAGCTCATAAAGCTGGATGAGGAATTTTCCTATGACTAAGCGCTCTAATTCTGGCCCATAAGACTGGATGGGTATTGGGAGTGTTAACTGTGTGACATCAATGAGACGACTCTCCGAGCCTCTCCAGCCTGGACTCCAGAAAAGGAACCTTCTCAAGGACTCCATGCAGATCAAGCAACTTAACATCTGGTCTGAAGATTGTTTGGTGAATTAATACTCTTTCTTTACTTATAATCATAATAATTAATTGTACTGTTAAGCTGTAACGCTGATCCTTCCCTGCAGAATAATTGATTAAAATAAACAAAACGTAAAATTCTTGACTTTTATTCATCAACTACTTGTCCACGGAAATGTAAGTTTGGTTCACAAAGATAACATCAACTTTATTAGGAGGTTTTTAAAGGTTAAACATTAGCACAAAGGTTATACAAAAACAACACCCCAGGGTCCAACTTTCTGGATCCTAAAACTTACTGGGTCAGTAACAATAGCCAGCTGGAACAAAGGGGAAGCTTCCGTTAACACGAGTTGCCTTGTGCTAGCCTCTCCGGTCCCCGGTAGCTAAGGCGGAGAGAGGCGTAAGGTGTAAAAAGGGGGTGTGACTCGCGGAAGCTAGGAAGTGAATTTGCCCAGATGAATTCCCCTATTAACAGCCTTTAGTCGGAACAGTCCCACATAGTTACAGGTAATACCCAAACTCCGGGACCAGTTCAATAGACCCTGTTAGCAGGTGGGCTGCGGTGAGGGCGTGTCATGCACCTTGTGACTACCTCGCTGATTATCAGAAAAGCGAACATGGCGACCACGAAGGGACCCTCTTTATGAATAAAGACTCCCAAGAGACAAGGTGTGCATCAAAGGACTGACAAGCGCCAGAAGAACAACTCCTCTTAGAGTAGAGAAGTTGTAGTCGGCTGGTCTAAGCTATCAGCTAAGTGCCCCTTAATTCCACAGCAGTGGGCGGGGTAAAAAGGGCTTACTAAGGATCTGCTGACCACAGATCAGGAGTAAGATTAGCAGCAGGTCTGTTTTCATCCCAGGTACAGGGACATAAAGTCAGTCGGCTTTGAAAACAGACAAATTCGAGACGACAAAAACGAAAGATGGCCGAAGGAACGGCATCAACAGGACTGGAGGACCAGTCCACAGTAAACGATCCAACTGGACCAAAACCCGCACCGGTGGCAACAACAAAGACAGATGATCCATCCAAAACGGACGATCCGAACCGACAAGAACCGGACACGGAAGGTGAGCCAAAGAATGAGATTCCGATAGAAATAATTTCGTACGGCCAGGGGTTCCCTACTTGGCATTCCGATCTTCAAACAAGGTACAGAAGAGGTCACATAAAGGTAGATGATAAAGAATTAGAGACCTACCTTGCTAAGGAAATAGCAGACAATAATATCTTCTGTAGTCCTGGGTTAGTAGAAGGCCGTCAGATAGTGGTAATAAAAGACCCAGGCTTTGTGACATATGCAGCTGGCCCCAGAACATGGCTAAAATGGTGGGTACAGCAGCTTGAGGCACCTTATGGCCTAAACATAATAATGTTACACAGTCCCTCGGCCGAGTATGACCCTCTCGTAAAGAGGGTGGCTAAGACATCGGGGATAGCACATTCTACCGTAACTCCTGATGCAAAAGCAATCAAAACACTCCCACAGTACGAGGAGGAGTTGACTAGAATGAAAGCATACAAAGTAAAAAGGAAACAAACACCTAGGATGGAACCTGGAAATGATTCCGTGACAGGATCTCCTGAAACTACGGACGACGAACTCGGGAAAAAGAAAATAAAACAAACGGATCCCAAACCAGATAAGAAAACACCAGAAGGGCTAAGGCTCACAATTCTCCCTTACGGCCATGGCTTTAAGACCTGGCACCGGGACGTTCAGGTGATGTTTAGGGAAAATAACCAAAACGTTGAGGAAGTGACCCTACAACAAAGCCTGGTGAGATACCTAAGGGCAAACAAAGAATTTTACTGCTTACCTGACAAGCACGGCACCCAAATAATAGTAGTAAAAGACCCGACAAAGATAACAAGCGGGTGCGATATCAAAGCGTGGCTACAATGGTGGATAAAACAGATTGTGGAAAACAGAAGTGGAACTATAGTCTCCATACTCAGTCCATCAGCTGAATATGACCCTCTAGTAAGAAGGGCATCCAAAGAAACCGGGTTAGGCGGATACTTAATAGACCTAAATGTTAAAGCAACCCCGATGAGTAGAGAGTATAAAGAAGAAATAAATAAATTGAGACAATACCGGCAAAAAAGGTATGGAGTAACACGAAACCCGGAGCATGGATCAGACTCCGAAATAAACACTCCGGAAGAGTCAGGTGAAGAATCTGAGTCAAAAAAGAAGCCCGTTGCTACTAAGAGAACAAAAGTTATAGAAAAAGAAAAAGAACCAGGTCTGGCAGTCCTCCTGTATGGCCGGGGTTATGAAACCTGGGATCCAATCGTGCAGGAGATGTTTGAACAAGGTAACCCCAACACAGACAAAGAAGCCCTGCTGCAGGGCTTGAGCAAACAGATGGAAGCATCTGCATGGTTGGGAACATGGGGCTTATTTAAATGCACCCAAACCGTACGTAAAAGTCAAATGGTGGTGTGGAGAAACCCGACAGAAATGAAAACAAAGACTGAAATCCACAATTGGTTAAAATGGTGGGCGCGGCAGATTGAAAAACCCACCACGAGAGAAATAACAATGATAATCAGTCCATCAAAAGAGTATGATCCCCTGGTAAAAATGGTGACCAACTAAATGGGAGTGAGCTGGGTCACTAGCACTAAGGACCAGTGATGTCACTAACGCGTTACAAAGTAACGCGTTACTCTTGTCGGACCACTTTTTTCAGTAACTAGTAATCTAACGCGTTGCTATTTAAAATCCAGTAATCAGATTAAAAGTTACTTTCTCCAAATTATTTTGCGTTACTTTTTTGTAATTTTCTGTTGTACTGTAATTTTATTTTATTTACTCAATGCGCCTCGGCCGGGGAGTGATAAAAAAAAAAGACGGAAACTCGGTCAGCTGCTCTGACTGAAACCTGACACCGCAGCGTGCGTGACAGTCAGGAGCTGTGAGCTGAGTGCGGCGCTCAGCTCACAGCTCCTGACTGTCACGGAGGAGCTGAGAGGAGGACCACTTTCACTGCAGTTCAGTTACATTTGGAGTCGCAGCACAAGCCTCAAGCAGAGAGCTGCTGCGAGTCAGGAGGTCCCCCCGCCACCACCACCCCGCGACCAAAACAACAAGCTTGACTTCGGTGCAGCCCCCCCACACCTCCTGCTGTGTAGAAACTGGTCTTCTGGTATTTACATACAAATACATTCTTTGTTCTGGTTTCTTCTGGTATTTACGCAAACAAGCTCATCTACAGCTCCATTCAGTGTCAGGAGAACGCACAGCATGATGTAGCCCTTTACAGAGTTCAACCTGTGTGAGAACTGGGGCTTTGATTCAGAAATATATTTTTGTTATTACTTTATGGATAGAAAAAAGTATGGATATATACTGCAGTTGTTCAGCATATTGTTTTTGTACTATTAGTGCTTAGTGTATTCTTAGTTTAGAGTATTTCTTAATTCATATCTTAGAACGTATTTCTGTTTTTCTTTTACAATTTATATGTTTGTTTGGATGTAACTAAGACCCATGTGTACACAGTTTTCTAAAATAAAAATAAAAAACTCTGATTTTGATGTTAAAAGACTGTCTTTATTATATTATTTATTTTAAAAAGTTTTTACAGAAATACTTTTTTGTAAAAATATTATTTGTTTAGTGAAGTCAAGAAGACACTATTTTTTATATAAAGCAAGTATTCCTTTATTCATTCAACCTTCATTTATGATGATATATCAAGAAATATTGCCTTATTTTTTATAAAAAGTATTTGTTTAATGACCTCAGACTTTTATGTTTCATAAAAACAAGTATTTATGTTTAATGAAGTCAAGAAAGACCATTTTGTTTTTGAATATTTTTATTAGTAATTATTTTATTAATACATTTACATTTTTTATGTATTGTGACAGAGAGGGTTCTTGTCAGCAGCTGCTGAAAGTAACTAAAGTAACTTAGTAATCTAACTTAGTTACTTTCCAAATCAAGTAATCAGTAACTTAACTAAGTTACTTTTCCCAAAGACTAATCAGTAACTTAACTAAGTTACTTTTTCAATGTAACTATGCCATCACTGGTGCACAGTTTCAACGAGACAGAGTTCATTCAAACAAGGTAATAAAACATTCTGGTTTTACTCGAGATGTGCTGCATGGCTGGAGCAGGGCAAACCCCTAGCCCCCCGGGGGCTAAATAAATGAATAAATAAATAAATAAATGACCGCCAGGTCAGCTCCTAAACCGCTAGGCAACCGTGACATCTTTTATACTCAAGTGGGTGGAGCATCACCAGGGGTTGCTAGGTGAGGGGCTGGACTCAGGTTTGAGGTGATTGGCTACGGTTTGTGACGTCACAAACCGCAGGAAGTGTGAAACGGAGCGTTTTTAATCACAGACAAATAAATCTACTTAGAGTAAATAAACCACTGGGTGCATTTTTTTGGCACAAGGACTGTTTTTTTATGAAGTAAATACCCAAAGTTTAGTAAAAAAACATTAAAAAGGACAGAGTGAGGTGGAGGAGGATGACTCGCTGTGGCGACCCCTGAAAAGGGAAAAGCCGAAAGAAGAAGATAAAAATACTTTCATACTTTGCATTTTTGCTTGTAGTAATAAAACAAATCAGCCAGTAAAACTGAACTTTTCTTCAGACATGTTTAAACAGTATTTGTTCCTCCAAAGTCTTCTATTTTCTGCTTACGTTGTAAATTAAATTTTTACGAGTTAGTTTAGGAGTTATAAAAAGGATGTTATGCAGTTAACTTACCAGGTAGATCAGAAGTGACTGAAGTGGGCACAGAGGATGGGGATGATTCTACACTTTGCTCTAAAGAGGACAAAGATGGACATAAGATGAAATACATACTGTACATATGCACACACATTCCTTGCATACTTTCATTACAGACTCTGGAGTGTAATTGCTATAACTAAAAATTAATTGTATGCTGCATGGTGAGTCTTTTGTAGTTGATGCACTGCACAGCTGAGCCTGGTACTGTCATGTGGACTTTCACTGAGATTCTGTGCTGACAAAATATTTTAACAGTGCTCCTGCAGAATTTCACATGTTTGTGTAAAAATTGTTTATTTTAGTCAAATAAATTATCATGCTCAACAGTCCACAACATATTTCAAACTCAAGCATAACTATAAGCTGTTAATATACCAATACTGTATAGCCTGTAAAACATTTGACTAGCAAATGTTATGTATTGTGAAGTTTTAATTATTGCTATCAAGAAAGCAAAAACACTGTTTTGAGCCCCCCCCCAAAAAAATGATATACTGTAGTGCCAATCAACTCACATAAAATTAAAACTCAGTTATTAACAAGTACAAACACGGTAGTGCTAGCCAGCTGTTTAGCAGCTGCACAAATATTTTTTGATAAAAGAGACGTACTTTGTACAAACATACCTTTATCTTGCTGTTTTTTTAATCTTCTTCTTCTTTTTTCCTCGTCCTTTTTTCAGCCCCTGAAGGATATATGCCCTTTTTTGCGACATTATCTAGCGTTATACGTGTCAGGTGCTTAATTAGCTTGGGTGCGTACTTCACATTAAGGCAAGGAGCTCAGAAACCTGAGAAACCTGTAAAACGGGACACCGGGGCCCCCACTAAGGGGGTTCCCAACCACCTGTCATTTCTTTCTTTCCTTTCTACTAGAGCGATTTCTACATATTCAAGTATATACACACATATATATGATATATATGTTATATATATCATTATGAAAATAAAAATCTGAACTTTATGATGAAGTTGTGTGTTATAGAATCATATAATAAAAAAAATGAAATAAAATTTATAAAAAACCACAAAACTCAGCTCCTCTTTGGGGGCCCCCTTGTGACCCTGGGGCCCCAAGCGCCCGCTTACTCTGCTTATGCCTTGGGCCGGCGCTGATGGTTGGGTTTGTGGGTGTCACACCTGTCCATTTCTGCAGTGTTCTGCTGGCATTGCCGGCTGGGTGGGGATTGTTGTGGCGTGTGGTTAGGCCCTCGCTGCTGACCTGCTTCCTTCCTGGTTTGGCTGTGTTTGCACCTCTGGGTAAGTACCTGCAATTTATATTTTAATTTATTTTCATGAATCCACAACAATGGTCCTCTGTTTCAGGCACCTGATTTTGCTGCTTGGAGCCGCAGTGTTGTGGACGCTCTGCTGTTTTGTCTTCTCTTGTCTTGTTTGTCTTGTCCTGTATTTCTAGGGTGTTTGGACGCTTTCAACAAGACCTGTACTGATGGGCAGGTTGTGTGGGCAGAGCATTGCTTCTCTGACTCCGTTGAACAGAGCATCTGGACGACAACGACTGAGGATGGTTTAAAGTGTCTGCCATTATTCCTGAGTCTTCCTGTTTTTTACAAGGACCGAGTGGTGGACTTGACTCCTTGAGTTTGAGGAAAGAACTCTTTTACAGGAACGGAATGGTGGACATAAAACCTCAGTTTTAAAGGATTGTTTTGATGTGAATTGTGTAAATAAATATTGTAAATTTTCTTAGTCTGTGTTCTGGTGTATCTGATAACTTAAAAGGAGCAAGAGCTCCACCTTCTGGTCACATAAACAAATAGAACATTTATTTAAAACAATAATTTTAGGCTCCTTACTGTATCAAATTTTTTGCATCGTTTGATATTTACACCAAAAATAGGAACAAATAATACAGGAGTGCATAAAATTCTGTAACTTAAATTACCAGTATAATGTAGCTTAGTTGCCTGGATTTCTCAAACAATAAAATAAAAGTATATATATATATGTGCATCTGTATGTACTGTATATGTATTCAGGAATTTTAGACATTTATTGCTTTTTTTTGGTTCTTTATTTTCAATTGCTTTCTTTAACAACTCCAGGCTGTGTAGTGGACGAGCTGGGTGTCCTGTTGACTGTGTGGGTGTGTGGAATATGGCCTCCAAAGCTTCTGAATGAGTCTTTGTGTCTTCAGACATTACAGCACCGAGTGGAAGGCAGCTCTGTCGCCTGCCAGTACTCCAAGAGGCATAGACACTTCCCCCACCCAAAAAAAAAGTAAAAAAGAAACACGTTTACCCACACTTGCTGCTGCTATCATCTGTGAGATTGTGGCTATTTAAGCAAAGTTGTAAAAACAATTTCCAGAGTTTTTCCTCCTCTGCATAGTTTGTCAGATTAAAATCACAGGATGTGTTTTCCTTCCAGAGTTTGTATTCAGCGGACATTTGCATGTCTGTTCAAATAGTTGCCAGCTGGAAAAGAAGGGAGATGAAACAACTTGAGTAATGCAGCTCTTAATCTGGAAAAACATCAAATTGAGTGCAGAGAGCAAAATACCATAGTGTAAACTGTTTTAGGATGTGATAGAAAAGAGAAAAGATGTTTTAGCTGCTTATTAAGCCCCAACGTAACAGCTAAAACCAAATGAAAACATGACATGCATTCTTTTTCCCATTAAAAGCCTAAAAGTCCTTTCATCATAAGAGTGAAGGGAAATATGAAGCTAATGATGGGATGCTTTGGTACATGCAGGCAAAGCTCTCCGCTTCATTAGCCGCCCTTCATTAAGTCAACTATTCAACCAAGTCTGGAGGTAATTTCAAGATCTTCAATCAGAGTCAATCAGCTAATCTAAAGAATTTCAGCTCCTCGTGACTGTAAAGTAAATTATGTTTAGTAGGACAAAGTCACCAAAAGTAAACCTTGATGCAAAGCATTTTTATTTCCAGTTAAATGGGTTTAAGGGAATATGCTGCTGAAAGATGGATAAGAAGATTCTGGTATGCACGAATACGTTTTGAACCTGAAAATATGCATTAATGTTTTTGTTTTCTATTCATATAATAAAACTCGATGTTAACACACAATACATTTAAAATGAGACAATATAGTACAATACAACGTGATGACAATGGGCTATGACAGTACAATGTGATACGTTACGATACAAGATGTTTTAAAGCAAGGGTCTGCAACCTGCAGCGGCTCTTTCAAGCTTTGACCAAAACCGAATTGGTTGCTATACAAACAACAAAAAATGATTAGTTTCAGCAGTTTTATGTCATTTCATTTGCAAATTTGTGGCTATTGGAACAAGTACAAGGAGTAAAACTTTAACTTTATGCTTTATTTCTATACTTAATTCATTTTTCCACAGTTAAAAAAATACCTAGGTTTGTATAGTTCATAGTATAGTAATATCCATTAACAAACCCTCTCTTTAAAATAATCTTTTAAATAAAAAAAATTAAAAAAAATTGTCATTTGTCTTAAATTGTAAAAAAATATATAAATTATTAGTTATTTTATTTT
>JBBPBX010000146.1:57520-72668 GCA_038048925.1 Garcialebias charrua | reverse complement strand
GAGAGAGAGAGAGAGAGAGAGAGAGAGAGAGAGAGAGAGAGAGTCTTTATTGTCATTTGCACCGCATGTGGTACATGTGATGAAAACGAGATTATGTACACGGGGTCCCAGTTACATCCAACAACAAATGCAAGAGAAAAACAGTAATAACATCTAGAATTAACTAAGAGAAACATCAACTAGTAATACACTAAGCCCTAATATAGTGGAAAAACATCATTATAAACAGCAGCACGAACATGAGTCTTTATGAGCAGATGGTCACAAATGAACACAGCAACAAGGAAACAGATCAGCATCAGCATGATGTGATATTTTGCAGCCCGTTCCAACAAAAAAAGCCCCTTCCAACAAACCTAAAGTGGCCCATGGGCCACCAGTTGATAACCACAGTTGTAGCATGTTGCAGCTCTGAACGCTTTTAATTTACTTTGTAGTGAACAAAGGCATACAACGGCTCTTTTGATTGTAAAGGTTGCAGAATCCTGTTTTAAAGGATTAAAACATGAGGCGATATGGTGCTGCACAGCACAAGACAAAATACTTTGACGTGATATGTCACAATTAGGGGTGTGAATCCCTGTGTCTGGAGAATCGATTCGATTCCGATTTTTTGTGTCACGATTCCATTCAAAATCGATTTTTCGATTCAGAAACAATTTTTGATTCAGAAACGATTTTTCTATTAAAATGGTCATAAATTTAGTTTCAGTTTTGTAACTGACAAGCTGAAAAGAATAAACAACAATGTAAACAAATGGAACATTTATTTAAAACAATAATTTTAGGTTCCTTATTGTATCAAATTTTTTGCATCGTTTGATATTTATACCAAAAATAGGAACAAATAATACAGGAATGCATTAAATTCTGTAACTTAAATAACCAGTATTAGGTTAGCTTTTTGCTCTGTTACTTATAGAAGATTATTGTTTGAATTGATTGTTTGAACTTGTTTTGTTTTTGAAAAAAGGGGCAGATAAAATAAGATTTCTTCTTCTTTCTGCCACCTTTCATTTTATGTATTCTTTCATATACTATGAGATATGGTTTTATTTTCTTTATCTTTTGGGTTTTAATGTAAAAAAAAAAATCGATTTTGGGGCTTTTAGAATCGATTCTGTATCGCCTGGACTGGACTAAGAATCTAGATTCTTTTAAAAATCGACTTTTTCCTGCACCCCTAGTCACAATACAATGAATAAAAATGAAAAGGACAATACCTGTATAGCACAATACAATATAAAACAAAATAATACAATATGATACAATACAATACAATTCAGTGTGATACAATACAATGCTGTGCAATATAATGCAATATTATCGAAAGACTGGGTGGACATGGATATGATGTTTGTAAAGGACATAATGAGCCATATTATTGAGCCGTTCACATACATATGTAACTTATCATTTTCAACAGGAATTTTTCCAGATAATATGAAAGTAGCTAAGGTCGTTCCTCTTTTTAAAAATGGTGATAAATGTGTATTCAACAATTATAGACCTATATCCTTGTTACCACAGTTTTCAAAAATTCTTGAAAAACTATTTGTGAACAGACTAGACCAATTTATAGATAAACAAAATATTCTAAGCAACAGTCAGTATGGGTTTAGATCAAAAAACTCTACATCAATGGCTCTCATGGAACTAATGGAACAAATAACTACTGCTGTCGATCAAAAACAACATTGTATCAGTATTTTTGTTGATTTAAAAAAAGCATTCGATACTATTGATCACACCATTCTCCTTGAAAAACTGAACAAATATGGTATTAGAGGACCAGCATTACAGTGGGTATCTAGCTACTTAAAAAATAGGAAACAATTTGTACAAATAAATGATGTAAGATCTGACCTCTGTAATATCACATGTGGAGTTCCCCAAGGCTCTGTACTTGGACCAAAGCTTTTTATTTTATATGTGAATGACTTGGTAAATGTGTCAGGACTCCTTAAATGTGTACTTTTCGCTGATGATACCACTTTTTTCTGTTCAGGTGAAGATATAGAACAAATGTTAGAATTGATAAAGACAGAATTTGTCAAGATACAAACTTGGTTTAAAATAAATAAATTATCATTAAATCTAGAAAAAACTAATTACATGATATTCGGTAATAAAAAGAAAACTGTTGATGTTCCACTCAAAATTGAGGATGTTGAGATTTGTAGAGTGAATGAGGTGAAGTTTTTGGGTGTTATCATTGATGACAAACTGACATGGAAACAACACATAAATTCTGTAAGAATAAAAATAGCTAGATCGATAGCAGTACTGTACAAAGTCAGAGACCTATTGAATGATAAAGCTCTGTATTTGTTGTATAACACAATCATTGTTCCACACTTAATCTATTGTATTGATGTTTGGGGGAAAGCGTGTAAAACAATCACAAAGCCTATTTTTGTATTACAGAAAAGAGCTGTAAGAATTATCACTAGAAAGCATTACCGTCATCCATCAAGTACATTATTTTATCAACTAAAATTATTGAAGTTCCATGATTTGGTAGACTATAATATTTTATCAGTTATGTATAGAGCTCAAAATAATGCATTACCTTTAAATATCCAAATGCACTTTGTTAAAAGACAAAGTTGTTATAATCTTAAGGGAACAGAGTTGTTTGTAAAACCACAATTCAGAACCAGTTTGAAGGGACGTTCTACCTCAATCCAGGGAATTAGATTATGGAATGGCTTGGAGAATGTAGTTAAAAATGCCAAGTCAATGTTTACATTTAAAAAAATGATCAAAACAAATGTGTTAAAAAAATATATGTGAAATAACGTAATGTGTATTGTATTAGTTAGAAAATTAGAAAGAGTTAGTCATTTTGTACTGTTAGTTAGAAAATTAAAAAGAGTTAGTAATTTTGTACTGTTGGTTGAAGAATATTATTGTTTAACCTGACTGTTGGAAAAAGTTGGTTGAAGATTATTATTGTTTACATGGTTTGACTACTGTTGTTTAATCTGATTGTTGGAGATAAGGGGCAGATATAATAAGATTTATTCTTCTTTCTGCCACCTTTCATTTTTTTACATTTTGTACACTATCATTATGAGATTGCCTTGTATTGTTTCTTTTGTAAAAAAATGAACAAATTTAATAAACAACATAAACAACATAAACAACATTATATGATACAACCCAATAAAATACAATACAGTAGCCTACAATGTGATAGAATGCAACCAATTTTATTCTCTGTACATAATTTCATGGTAAACACCAATTTGAGCACAAGCAAAACTATAATTTGTGGGCAGCTGGCATGAAAGTAACAAATGTGAGAAAACATACTGGAAAAGCAGAGAGTACTGTACATGCAGAGGTCACCGGAGTTCAGCTGCATTTTTTATTTCCCCTCAAAGTGAGAACATGGGACCCAGACAGAAATGATTTCATGTCTGTGTTGCACTGAATGCAGCTGATTGTAAATCTAAAACGCGCAGACATCACCATTCCTGGTGTGGCCACGTGACGTGCACGCCTCCTTTCTGTGTGGCTTTTTGTAGCTCCATGCTGAGGACTCATGTCGCTCAGAGACTTACCAGAGGCTCTTTTCAGACTCGCAGCTGATTCAAGATGCCCTACCACCCCTCAGATGTCAGGACGTGAGGGAGGTGGGTTTGCTCCGCCTCAATCATGGGGCGTTCAGCACGTTTGACCCACTTTACGCCTGCATGCCGTGTGTAATGTATTAATAACCACCAACTCCTCTGTGTGCTCTCAGACCAGGACACGGCTCAGGTCTCTGCTCATCACGTGACAATAACATGAAAAATTCAAGGTTTCCTTTGAAGAGATGCATTTTGACCTCCATCTTTCACGCTACAGTTTCAGTTGAGAGCAAACAAGATTGTAGCCATTTATTTTACAAACCTTGAAAACAATAAAATGGTGATTTTCTCCTCAGAGATTGTGTTTTGAATGACTCTCAGCTACTACCGTATCAAATTTACTCTCAGGATTTGTACAACTGACGGAGTTATATCCATTTTACTTGCACTGGCTAACGTTAATTAGCTGTGGCGGCCATATTGACTTTGGTTGACCTCATTTTGATGTCATCACTATTCACTTTTGGTTGTTTGTGTGTGTGCTTGTGATTCTTGTATTTAGTTATATTACTTGTGTATTCCCCTGTGACACTTCTCTCAGTCAGTTCTGCACCTGCTCCACCCTCTCTCACCTGTCCCTCATCACACCAGGTGTTTTCACTCATCAGCTCCTGTCTATATCAGTCCTCAGTTGAGCGTCGTGTGTCCGTACACCATGTCCCGTTCTCCGCCACATCAGCTTTTTGTTTTCTCTAAAATAAAGTTAGGTTTTATTTGTTTTCCAGTTTTTCGTGAAAAACACGTCAGTTTAATTAAAGTCCGATTTTGTGATTGATGAGATATTTTTGCAAGACAGCGCTTCAAGTTCCGAACAAATAGAGCTTGCACAATATTTTAGTGCTCAGGCTGGGCATCAGCTTCAGCTACTACCACACCAAATTGTAGCTCAGTGTGTGTAAAAATTTACAAGTCACAGCCATTTTTACAATGGTTTTTAGGGTCAGTTCTCAGTTACAGATGTACCGTATTTTCCGCCGTACACGTTGCACGGCCTTATAAGTCACATCAGTCCAAAAATGTCTAATAAAGTGGGAAAAAAATCATAAATAAGTCACTTCACTGTATAAGTTGCATCTATTATGTGTCACCGCTGACAACCCGGAAATGTGGGCCGGTGTTGTGCCAAAAATCGATTGGCTGCCAAATGGTGGCCGCGGGAGGACTTTAACAAGAATTTAACAAGATTAACACTTATAAATAAGTATTTGTTTGCTCAAAATTATAGTAAAGGTGAGTCTAACGCAAACTTTTCCATAATAAATGCACTTTGACGGTTAAATCAGCTGAATTTCAAAAGCCAATTCGTGGAAGCAGGAGCGCGCAGAGAGACAACTCGCTGTGCATTTCTTCTAAATTTATCAAGATAAGCACCTAAAAACAATTATTTGTTTGCTCGACTTTATAGTAAAGGTGTGTCTCGTTGAATTTTTACTTAATAAACACACTTCAATGGTAAAATCAGCTGCATTTCAAAAGTATTCGCTTCCTCTGTGCTCTGGGAGCACGCAGAGGGAGGAAATCAGGAAGGAGGAACGCTGTGCATTTCTTTGAAATTTAACAAGATAAGCACCTAAAAAAATTTTTTTGTTTGCTTGACATTATAGTAAAGTTGTGTCTCAGTTGAACTATTACTTAATAAATACACTTCAATGGTCAAAGACAGTTGCTTCAGGCATGATCCCGGTGCTGGACGAAGGTGGCAGGTTATGGCAAGCCGATTGTGTCAATAATAGCCACTTGTACCTATTACATGACACAATGGCATGCCATGAGGGTGAGTGCCATCTAGCGACTGAAAATGGTAGTGTTCAATATTTTCAATGTCAGAATGAATGAAAACGGTCATGTCTCAGCCAAAAATTGGTCTAAAAATAAAAACATAAATAAGTCACTTTGGCGTATAAGTCGCAGGGCATGCAAATTATGCAAAAAAACTGTGACTTATATGCCGGAAAATACAGTAAATGCCCTGACTATTTTCTGCCATTTTCATTCAAATGTGTTTGTTTTTGGTAACAGATACACGCAGATGAGTAAAAATAAAAATCCAATATGAGCTAAATTATTTAACACAATGATGTCCAACTTGGAGAACAAGCATTAGCTTTATTTGGAGAAGAGTTTCACAGGGAACTGAAGATGAACTGAAAGCATTGTCAGCACTTTGATGGCGTCTTTTCTTTTTCCAACTCCCGTCACTTACCTGGAGTGAATCCCTCCTTATCCTCCTCATTTCCTCCAGACATGCCGAGGGACGCCATGCGCTCATGTCTCTTGTACTAAACTGTCTTGTCCGGACTCTGAGCTGCCCCGGCTACACAGCTGCACTGAAAACACCTGCCGTCTCTGTTAGCTCGGCTGTCCGTGTCCTGCCATCTGAACACAACAAGGGGAAGGTTTTGAGGGACGCCACCGCGCTCGGGGTTTATATAACGATGAGCCAAAGAGAGCGCTGAGGGGCTTCATCTGCTCTGGCACCAGGGGTGTGGATGCTGTTCAAGAGCCCCAGAAGGGGAATGGAAACGGCCTTACATGGCAGTGGAAGACTTTAAAGGTTAAATGAGAGAGCAGGTGGGGTGATAGTATAGGAGCTAAATTATAGGGGTAAGACATGAGAGTGTGGCGTTTGGTGAGGAAAGTGTCATTTGAGTCGTTCAAGGCCTCGCGTTTTTTGAGCAAGTGGTCAGAATTAGTGTCCCGTACTTCTGGGACAAGTGAGGTTCTTGGCGGGTCTCCAGCACCCTCTCTCCAGACCTCTTTTTAATTCACTCCAAAGGCGAGAAAATAATGGAAAAAAAGTGCAATGAGGACAGCCAACCAGGCGTGCTCAAACCCAGGCCAAAGAAAATGGCTATTCACGCTCAAATTAGCCGTCTGCATGGCCACCTTCAAAAGAGGGCCCCCGTCTAATCCCTTCAGATAGTGTGCACACACCGACTGTCTGCTGGACGCTCAAGACCCCGGCAGTTAACTGAAGTTTTATCGTCATAAGCATGGATGGTTAAGCTGATTATCCTGGATTAAGCCACAAAAGGCCAAACACATGGTGCAGATAAACAAACGTGTATAAAAAAAAATCATAAAAATGAAGGCAGCTGAATTATATTAGAACATTTATTTAAAAATTTAAATAAAAGTGAATGCATTATTCAGAAGAAAAAACATTTAGTTTGATTGACAGAGGCTTTAAAGCTCTAAAGGAGCTGTATTGCTGCAGAGATGAGCCACCGTGGATCCATGCCAACTATCTGAATACTACATGTCGTAATCTAGTTAGACACTTTAAGCTGCAAAAGTAAATTACGGTACTCATTTGTATAAACTGCCTCTGGGAGATTACTCGAAAGACAAAAACGATCCATGCCTGTTTGTCATATATTATTAAAATATGTGAAGACAGAATTCACAAACTTCTTGTTTTTGTTAGCAGAAGCATAAAATCTATGGGCTCTGTGCAGATTAAGTAAAACTACTTTGATGCCTGAGACTAAATAACAACACTGACTATACAGGTTCAACAAAAACACAGCTTAAAACCTATTTTTGTTTTTCTACGTTTCAATTTATTTTTACATTGAGACATTTTGGATTTAAACGCCAAAATACAGCGACACGGTGGCTCAGTTGGTAGAGCTGTCACCTCTCAGCAAGAAGGTTGCCGGATTAAATCCCGGCTTGGGACCTTTTCTGGATGGAGCTTGCACGCTCTCTCTGTGCGTGCTAGGGGTTGAACGACTACATATTTTTTAAAGTCGACTTCAACATGATAAAAGTCGACGCCAACTAGTCGACGTGACGTCACAGGAACACAAGACGCTATTTACAAAAAAGGTCATTTATAATTTACCAAAAAAAAGGAACAACAAAACATCAGGTGTATATATTTTCCCCCCTACCATTTATGAGACTGCAAATAAGTCACAGGAAAAACTAAACTACAGGTAGTCCCCTACTTACGAACGAGTTCCGTTTCTACGGCACGTCGTAAGTCGAAAATCGTCGTAAGTCAGAAAACACATACACACTGGCCGCCACCTATACACATACATGTACGGTACTGTACAGTTACCAAGCACTTCGCCTATCCTAACACAGTACGGTACCCTGCATAATTATCAAAAAACACATACAGTACATTTGGAGCCATAATGAAGGAAAAATAAGAGTTAAATTCTTACTGGTAGCTGGTGAAGCCATCCTTCGTTTGTTTGCATGTTAGCTCGTTGAACCTCCAAGCTCTGCAGCTTCCTGCTGCTTCACGCAGTCAAAACTGTTTACAGTAAGGCCTGTTAGCATGTTAGCTCCATACATTTGGAGCCATAATGAAAGTAAAAAAGAGTTAATAACTTACTGGGAGCTGGTGAAGCCGTTTCTCCGCATGCTAGCATGTTAGCTCGGTGTCCCGGCAACATCCGAGGCTACGAGGCCGTTCCTTCGCCTGATAGCTTGTTAGCTCGGTGTCCCGGCAACATCCAAGGCTACGAGGCCGTTCCTTCGCCTGATGGCATTTTAGCTCGGTGTCCCGGCAACATCCGAGGCTACGAGGCCGTTCCTTCGCCTGATAGCATGTTAGCTCGGTGTCCCGGCAACATCCGAGGCTACGAGGCCGTTCCTTCGCCTGATAGCATGTTAGCTCGGTGTCCCGGCAACATCCGAGGCTACGAGGCCGTTCCTTCGCCTGATAGCATGTTAGCTCGGTGTCCCGGCAACATCCGAGGCTACGAGGCCGTTCCTTCGCCTGATAGCATGTTAGCTCGGTGTCCCGGCAACATCCGAGGCTACGAGGCCGTTCCTTCGCCTGATAGCATGTTAGCTCGGTGTCTCTGCAACATCCGAGGCTACGACGCCGTTCCTTCGCCTGATAGCATGTTAGCTCTGTGTCCCGGCAACATCCGAGGCTGCGAGGCCGTTCCTCCGCCTGATAGCATGCTAGCTCGGTGTCGTAGCAACATCCGAGGCCGCGAGGCCGTTCCTCCGCCTGAGACGTCCACAGAGTTCACCGAGCGTTTCTAGCTCATGTATCCGAGCAAGGCAACCTCTGATCGGACAAACGGTCCGTCCAAAGCCGGTTGTCGAGGCCGGAGCTAACCGAAGCTAACCAAAAACTGCCTGACACTGCCGAAAACTGCCAGACACTGCCGGAAACTGCGTAAATCGGCTTCTAAATAATAATAATACTTTATTTATAAAGCCATTTAAAACAACCACAGCTGCAACAAAGTGCTGTACACATAAAATCAAGAACATTTAAACACAAAATAAGATTTTTCAATATATATATATAAAGTATATTTTAATGAGATACGTGACGTAACCCCAAAACCTCGTAAGTCGAGGCCGTCGTAAGTCGAAGACTACCTGTATTATTAAGCTGCAAGTTAGTTTTATTTAATCCGCTAAATAAAACAAACCACTGCGACGGTGGTGGATTCTCCACCGGCGGTGGTGCACAGTGGTAGATTCTCCACTGGTGGTGGTGCACCCCCTGTTTTTATCTCTATTTTAATTAGTGGATTAAAGAAAATAAAACTAAAAACAGCGGAGGGGTGGGCAGTGGTGGATTCTACCCCCAGGGGTGGTGTGCGGTGCACTCTGGTGGTGTAGAGCGAACCAGTAGAGACATTGAGGAGAAGGCAGAGAATTTCCAGCGAGGATGGTCCTTGCAAGACGCAGCGGTGGAGGGAGTCAACAAGGGATCCACAGGTAGGTACCAGCATGGAGAGCTCAGGTTGGCAGGAGAGTGGTCCAGGGGAACAGACTCAGGAGGTAAATCTCTGAAAAAGCACAAAGAGAACACAAGGTATTTTCTCAAAGTTGTAGTTTCTCAGTTAGTTGTAGTTCTAGAATTGCGCCGCTCGGCGTGGCTGCATGTTGGAGTAGCTCTGTTACATTCATTCTGAGTTATTGCTTTCGAAAACTTTTCATTCCTATTTTTCTGGATGTAAGTCACTTTTTTCGGATGGATGTTTCCTCTGACATCAGATGCTGCGCAGCTGGAAGGATTTTTACTGAAACCTTTTCATTTGTTATGATGCGTAACCATGACAACAAAGTTTTTTTTTTTTTGACAGGCTGGAGCAGCCGATTAACATCTCAAAAGCTCAAATACCTCAACTACAGCCCCAAATCCCAAATGAGTTAGAAAGGAGGCGCCGTGGACGAATTCCCGTCAACCTTGCGGCGCGGTGCTTGAGTACCTGACCGCCGAGATCCTGGAGCTGGTGGGAAACTCGGCTCGTGACAACGGGAGGACCAGGATCGTCCCCCGGCACCTTCAGCTTTCTGTCCGTGGTGACGAGGAGCTCAGCAGACTGCTGAGAGGAGTGACCATCGCTCAAGGAGGAATTCTTCCCGTCATTCGCATTTGAGTAGTCCTGCTGCCCAAGAGGCCCTCCAGATCTGACAGCAGGCTGGATCTGGGTGGGCGGATGGGTATCTGTGGCCAGATTCTTCAGGTTTGCTGCAGGAGATCCTTCCTGCCCCTCAGCTATCAGCATCTATAACAACTCTTGAATGAAACCAGGATGATGAGCTTCAACAACACTTAATTTCCCTTTGGGATTAATACAGTAACGCATTTTTTAATTGAATTGAATATCACTAGAAGGCTGAGGCACGAATATCGGTTGGCATGTAATGCTTCAGCAGAGAGTGGAGCTCTTCTGCAGCCTCCTATACCCCTTGAGCTAGATGACTTCAGCTCATTGGTGCCACCCTGGAACTCAGGAAGCTACAAGAAAACCCTGCATCATAAAGCCCGAGATACACTCATGCGTCCTCAGGTACGCCACTCTACGCGCGCATTTTGTGCGCATGTGTTTTGCTGCTACACTTCAGCTTTCAAACGCTCGCTTTCTCCTTGTTGTAATATGAGCAGCTGCGCACGGAGGGGACTCAACTGAGCTCGCTGATTGGTCACTTGCTGACACGCCTACTGAAATGATTGACAGCCAGCTCATGTAGCGCCTTGAAGACCGCGGCGGTGTTCATGCGGTGTTTCTACTATATATGTTGTAAAAAGTTCTCTCAGAAATAAAAATAATAACAGGGAGTGCTTTTCCTGCAGCACACAGCCCACCAGGGATATTTAAAACATCGCGCACCCAGGTAGGACCTGAATTCATTCATTTCAATCATCGAGTGAACGGAGGAAGAAGCGGTTACTTGACTTTAGGCAAAAAAACAAAAGAAAAGGCCCGATCAGCGATAAAGAAGGGGAATTTATTTCATTTGTGTAACATACAAAACAGTCCGGCGCCGGGGAAGTTTATGTTCAGACACCGCGCATCGCGTATGCGTAGTAAAAAAAAACTTTTGCGCGTACGTGCCCTGAGGGGCTACGCGGGGCTACGCTTTTGCCACAGCGTACGTACGCTGCGTATAGGCGTATCGTGAGGACGCTCGAGTGTATCTCGGGCTTAACACTGTAATCATGTTGAGGTGAAAAGGTCATAATCTTTAACGCTGTACGAGTTTTCACACATTTTACAAACGACCAAGAATGAGACAAGCTACTGTAGATACCAGTTTATCAGAATCAACGCAAATTACTCAAATGGGAATGACACACGAGTCCACCTGGGAGATACATTAAAATGTATTTTCCTTTCTTTTGCACAAGTTTATACATCGTAAAGAAATGTACCCCCTACTTCACATTCAGGAAGTGGACTCTCAAACAGCAGAGATGCGGTAACCACATCGAGGGGCTTTTTCCCCTTTTACTCCTCAAACCTTATCTGGCCTGTTTGTTTGTTTATGTTTATGTTTATGTTTATTAAATTTGTTCATTTTTTTTACAAAAGAAACAATACAAGGCAATCTCATAATGATAGTGTACAAAATGTAAAAAAATGAAAGGTGGCAGAAAGAAGAATAAATCTTATTATATCTGCCCCTTATCTCCAACAATCAGATTAAACAACAGTAGTCAAACCATGTAAACAATAATAATCTTCAACCAACTTTTTCCAACAATCAGGTTAAACAATAATATTCTTCAACCAACAGTACAAAATGACTAATTCTTTTTAGTTTTCTAACTAATACTAATACAGTACAAAATGACTAACACTTTCTAATTTTCTAACTAATACAATACACATTACGTTATTTCACATATATTTTTTTAACATATTTGTTTTGATCATTTTTTTAAATGTAAACATTGACTTGGCATTTTTAACTACATTCTCCAAGCCATTCCATAATCTAATTCCCTGAATTGAGGTAGAACGTCCCTTCAAACTGGTTCTGAATTGTGGTTTTACAAACAACTCTGTTCCCTTAAGATTATAACAACTTTGTCTTTTAACAAAGTGCATTTGGATATTTAAAGGTAATGCATTATTTTGAGCTCTATACATAACTGATAAAATATTATAGTGAGTCTATAGTTTGTGAGTAAATCGAGCTCACTGTTCCAGCCAGCGCCACACAAGTGCAGAAGAACTGGCCAGTTTGTTCAAGTCTAGACGCCCTGAGACCATCAGGAACGCAACGTCTTCCCGCTTCAGTGGCAAAGAGCAAACAGAGGTTTGGTGTTGGGAGTGTAGATTCAGCCCACACACACAATTAGCAATTACTCTAACGACTCCTCTCATAATGTCAGAGAAGTGTGGGACATTTTCTCCTGCATTCCTGATTTAATGGAGCCTTGCACAGCTCTGCGACTCCGGCTCGTGGAGCAAACGGAGTCCAGCTCTTTGAAAAATTGAAGACATTTAGGAAACCTAAAGAACTCTCAGGCAGAAAAGGAAAGGCCTTGAAGGAATGCATATCACCCTCTGCCTTTCATGCCAGAGATTTAAATAAAAATCACCTTTTGATGAAAAGGGATGGGTTGGACTTGTTGTTTATGCTCTTGAGTATTATTGTGAGTTCTGATGAGATGTGTTAGGGCTCGTCAGTTAGGGATGACACTCAGCTACTACCACACCAAGCTTAGTTGCAATGCAGGTAGTCCCCGACTTACGAGCGCTCTTACATACGAGGTCCCGGACTTACAAGCTGGCGAACGAGCAGTAAATTTGTAAAAAATACAGCACTTTTTTGTGTTTTTAGATGAAAGTGTGTTAGCTAACCGTTTGGAAACACGTTTCTGAGCATGTTCATGAACTAGTATGAACGTTTTTGATGAAAAACGAGTGTTCGTAGTAGCGCTAGCTTAAATTTTCTGACTTACGAGCGAAAATCCGGACTTACGAGAACACGTGTTTCATGTTCCGACGTACGAATTTTCGTCTTACGAGCGACTCGCAGGTACGGAACTCGTTCGTAAGTCGGGGACTACCTGTACAGGTAGTCCTCAACTTACGACGGAGATCCGTTCCTAAGCGTCGTCGTAAACCGAATTTCGACTTAAGTCGGAACATACGTACATACTGCACCTTATACGTACAGTACTGTACAGGTAATCCCCGACTTACGAGCGCATCGACATCACGAGGTTCCGGACTTACGAGCTCACTAACGAACAGTAAATTTGTAAAGAACATACAGAAAATACAGCACTTTTATGTGTTTTTAGATGAAAGTGTGTTAGCTAACCGTTTGGAAACAAGTTTCTGAGCATGTTTATGAACTAGTATGAACGTTTGTGATGAAAAACGAGTGTTTGTAGTAGCGCTACCATAAATTTTCCGACTTACGACAGAAAATCCGGACTTACGAGCAACACGTGTTTCGGGTTCCGACATACGAGATTTCGTATTACGAGATAGTTGTAGGAACGGAACTCGCTCGTAAGTGAGGGATTACCTGTATTTTACCAAGCACTTAGCCTATCCTAACCCAATACCCTACATAATTATCAAAAAATACATATATTTGGGAGCCATAATGAAGGGAAAAAAGAGTTAATTTCCTACTGGTATGCTGGTGAAGCTGTTTCCTCCGTCCCTCCTCCGTATTCTCCATTCGTTTACGACGTAAAACCTCCGTCCAGCTCGGTCCATCCTCCGTATTCATTTAAGATGCAAAACCGCGTTCACAGTACAGTTTTGTTTTGTTTTTTGAATGTACAGAGGACCAGACTTAGCTTTTTTGGAGAGTACAGGGCAGAATTCCTCCGCAGCTACGTTTACTACGTAAAACCGGAAACCGGAAACTGCGTAACTCTGCTTTTTAAAATAATTTTTTTTTAAAATTTGTTTATTTTTATGGGCGATGCGTCGTAACCGCAAAACGTCGTAACTTGAGACCGTCGTAAGTCGAGGACTACCTGTATCTGCAAAACTGACTGAATTAAAGTCATTTTTGTGTGGGCTAAGATTCTTTAGCTGTGGCAACCATAAAATATCTGGTTCATTTCAGATGTGGTATAAGTACATCAAATGATCACTTTCCGAGAGTTGCATTAAAATCCATCCACTAGTTCACGAGATATTTTGCTAACAGACCGACACAGTTGATTCCAATAGTGATCGGTAAAGTTTTAAAAACAAGTATTTATTTACCTCTTCATGGTTGGACTGTTGGCTGGAATGAATGTCAGCTACTACACACATTTTAGATCTGTAAAGTTGTCCATTTTTGTGTTTGCTTAGCTGTGGGGTCCATCTTGAACAGGGCTGACTTCAAATGTTAACCAGCTATAGATGTCTATTCAAAGGTTAGCTTCTGAGAGTTTTAATAAAAATCTATCCAGCGATTCACGAGATATTTTGCTGATGCTTGTACTAGCACACACATGCGAACGCTGCCAAAAACATTACCGCTCTTTTAAACTAACAAACCATCCGTGGTAAATTATTTAAAATAAACATCATTTGAACTGTAGCTACTGGAGCTAATCATTTATATTTTATGTTATTCAGCAGCTGCTAACATGCCAAGCTAGACAGTCAAACTAATACATTTACTGTAACTCATTAGTGATTTCACTGATGACATTGTGCTTGCTCAGGATGGGAGACTGCTACGAAGTGAAGATTCAACATGTCAGAGAACTTTACTACAGTAATTGGCTTCTCTATGTGCAGGTTCCTGTACAGTGCCCTGAGATAACTTTGTTGTGATATGGCGCCATATAAATAAACTGAATTGAATTGATACAGCAACAGTTTCTAAACTTATATATGTATATATATATATATATATATATATATACAATGTATATATATATATATATATACAGGTAGTCCCCGATTTACGAGCGCTCTGATCTACGAGGTTCCGGACTTACGAGCTGGCGAATTATTGGAAAAAACGCAAAAAATACTGAGTTTTCCTGTGTTTTTTCACCACAGTTCGTTAGCTAAACATGTGGACACACGTTTCCGATCATTTTTATGCACTCATAAGCAGTTTTTCGATGAAAAACGAGTGTTCGTAGTCGCGCTAGCAAAACCGTTCCAATTTACGAGCGAAATTCCGGACTTACGAGACACGTGGCGGCCGTTCCAAATTACGAGATTTCCGGTTTACGAGCGCCTCGTTGTAACGGAACTCGCTCGTAAATCGGGGACTACCTGTATATATATATATATATATATATATATATATATATA
>JBBPBX010000146.1:41814-54522 GCA_038048925.1 Garcialebias charrua | reverse complement strand
TGATGTTATTATATTATATTATATATTATATTATTATAATTATTATAATTATAATATATATTATAAAAAAGCTAAGTCTGGTCCTCTGGACATTCAAAAAACAAAACAAAACCAAGCAAAAAAATAGTAGAAAAGTTCCTTCACTCGTCCGAAAGACTTCCTCAGTCTGAGCTGCTGTATTCAGCTCAGTCTTATAAATAGCACCCTCTCACAGTGGATCAACCAGTTGGCTGATGACAGCCTGAAACTAGCTGCTTGTTGTAGTATATAATGTATATATGTATGCATACTGTATATTACGGCGTATAAGTCACAGTTTTATGCCTAAATTTGTCAGTCCTGCAACTTATACACCGAAGTGACTTATATACGTTTTTTTTTCCATATTCATAAGCAATTTTTGATATATGCTTTCAATTTCAAAGAACTGCAACAGCGAGTCCTTCCGTGCATGATCGCTTCACTCAGCTGGTGCGGGGGGAGGAACGCTGGAGAGCTAGTGGCTCCAGCCCCAATGGATGGATGGATGGATTGATGGATGGCGCCGTACCACCCAGGCGAACTCAAGCTGTTTTGACCATTAACATTAAATAAATGCATAATAAACACAACAGGTCAGCGGTGATGCATAATAAATACAACTTATATGCCAATGCGACTTATAAATGTTTTTTTCCTCTTCTTGATGCTTTTTTTGACTGATGCGACTTATACACTGGAAAATACGGTGTGTTATGCCAGTTCTTCAATAAAAATATATATGATACAGTTGAGGTTATTCAAGTACAACCTCAGCTGTTCTACTTACAGAATACAGAGCAAAGATTAGGCTGTTCAGGGACTTTGAATCCAGCTAACTTCTCCACGGTCCAATCAGAGCAGAATCCATAGCTTTTGCTGATTTTCAGGCATTGTTGTGTGTCCAACAAGCTTTTTCTTTTCTGACTGCCATAAAATAATGTATATTTTTCTATAATGTGTGCAAAGTTTTGCTTTTATTTGTTTTTAGCAGGAAATTGGGCTGGGCTGGTTTTGAGCAAAAATGTAGAAACTTTGACCTGATTTTATACAAAACCAAATGGATAAAGGGTGTAGTTCGGTTTCCTCCCACAGACCAAAAAACATGCATGTTAGGCTGATTGGTGACTCTAAATTGACCCTAGGTGTGAGTGTGAGAGTGGATGGTTGTTTGGTGTGAGTTAGACAGGTCCCTCTTGTAAATGAGTCTAGCCTGTATAAATAAAGGTTGAATGAATGAATGAATGAAAAAGTTCTATGAAAGTAGGTGTCTTATTTAAGGTTAGAGGGTTGTTGTTCTTTTTTGATGGTTAACCCTCCTGCCACCCTCTGGTCAAACTGGTCCTTGAGGCCTCAGTCACATTTTGACCCAAAGGCAGCAGGAGGGTCAAATGTCCATCCACCCAGAAAGTGAGAACTCAAACTCAAGCACAAAAAGAAAACATTGTAAGTCTTCAAAATAAAAGCATTCAAACTCATTTCAGTGTTTATCTGCCTGAGACGCTGATACTGACAAAAACTAACACGCTAGCTCAGATTATTTAGTGGCAGTATTTTATTTGGTGCCTTTTAAACAATATCCACTTCTAATCTGTATTTTACTGAACTGTGAATGTTTTTCCCTCAGTTTCAACAAAGTTTTGCCTAAAGTCAATCAGTATTCAGAGTTTATCGCTGCAATAACCATAAAGTTAAATCAGTTCTAGCAAATACAGAACAGAAACATTTTCTTCAAAACTGGGTCTACAAGAGAGGTGTTGTACGGTATTTAACAGCTAGGTTTTAGTTAGGGCTACAGTATACTAATACTGTAACTAGTTCATTTTTAGGTTGGCTGTATTCTTATTGTGTGAACACAAACTTATAAATTACTATTATTATAAATTACTCTATCCCAAATCCATGCTCATGTTTCGCTTTGCACAGAAGCAGTTTACTAAATATCAAAAATGCCTTTGAGTGCAATAACCTCTAGCATTTATATAAAGTAACGCCGAACTGTTGACCTGAAAAAGCAAGTTGGTTTCCAGATAAGTACTGTACACATTTCCACATAATTTATTAAATTAAACCACTTGTTAATTAATTAAGCATCTCTCTTGTTGATGAATCATTAGAGACACCAGAAAACATTTATTTTTGTTAAATAACACAAACTAATTGATACAATTGTAAAAATCAAATCTTACATGCATATTTCTAGCATTGCATGGATTTGGCTAAAATTAATTCTTACATTTAATATACAAAAGCTGTGATTATCATACCCATCACTGCCCCCCATATTCACTGGTTAATTGGTCATCATCATTAACCTCACACAGACTCTTCCACTGGTAAATTTTCATCTTTAAATCACTTCTTGGTCTGCTGCCTTCATACATCTCCTCCCACATGTCTCTGCATGAGTGCAGCTACAGCGTGCACTCTCAGGACATTATTACCTGCAGTGTTCCGTCAGTGAGGACTGAACTTGGCAAAAGGGCCTTCTCCTACTCTGCTCCTGTTTCCTGGAATATCTTGCAAAAAATACCTGAAGCTCTCAACCTTGACCTCTCGTGACTTCAAACATCTGTTAAGTTCCTGACAAGAACCAATGCAGACATGTTCCTGTTTTTAGTTTTCTACATTCACCCTATAATCTAGCTGTTTTGATACTTTTTTTGCCATGTTATTTCACTTTGTAAAAAAAAAAAAGCTGTACGCCCCTTTTATGATTGTCTATTGTTGTTGCTGTTGTCCATTGTTGTCATCATTCTTGAAATCAGGTCTCTCTTGTAAATGAGTCATTGAGGCTCAATGGGATTAACTTGTACAAATAAAGGTTGAATTAATTAATTAATTTTAATTAAATTTTTAATCAAGAAGCTTTTTTTTAAACAGAGATAATTTGGTTTCACATTTAACTGGAATCTAACATCTAACCAGTATTATTCATTCATAATAACCCATTATTTTATAATCTGTAAATAGTGTAATTAAATCCCTTTTAGAAGTACAAAAGAAATGTTATTGTTATTGCATCTAAATACAAAACATAGCAGTAGTATGCCTACAAGATATGGAAGAAAAAAAAATATATATGTATGTCTTGCTATGTGAGCTTGAACATTGTTAATTGCACTTCAGAAAACGACTATAAAAAAGTTTTGTGTTTTAATTTTGTTTTTACATTTGATGGATACCGTAGTTTGATCTGTTTTCTTACCTGTATGACAAAAACAACTCATGAAATTATTCATTGATGATCCAATCTGCAACTTGTTTTATTTTGAAATCCCACACCGGAAGCAGCCGTTATTCGTCTCGCCACTTTACTTCCGCTTTCTGAAACGCACCATCGTGAGTCCTCCTCCCAGCCCACTCGACAACAAACACGCTTTCCACGGAAGGAGGACGACTAGAGTTCAGAAAGAAGACGTTTCTGTTGTGATTTTGAACACAAACGCAGATAATTTTACGTTTTTTTGCGGATAAAATTGTTTAGAAGAAGAAAAAACAGCGTCGCGTGCAGTTTTTCTTTTAAAAACGAATCGACTGGAGTGTCTACTTCACTGTCATGGTAAGCTTTTATCTACTTTTCATGTAACTAAAAGTATTTTGTGATTAGGATTTGACACTTTGTAAGCTTCCCGAGCTGCAAAGTTTCATGTTTAAGCATCCTAATTACCTGTGAACAGGTTAATTCCTGCTTTTCATGTAGCACGAATGAATTAAACGAGGTCTGTTCAGTCGAGTTTCATCAGAACCTGCTCGAGTAACACCAGCAGCTTTCATATTATTTATCTTTGTTTAGTTTAGTTTATTTATTCATTTTATATTAAATATTAAAATGTATACATGCAATACGAAAAGAAAAAAAATTTTGATAAAAGAAAAAAAATGAACAAAAAATGAAAGGAGGCAGTGAGAAGAAAATACTGTAATCTTATTTTAACTGCCCCTTTTTGTTATATTTTATCCAAATAAACAAGCAAAATCTATCCAAAAGGGCACATTGAAGTCTAGCAATATTTCATAATGAGTAAATGAGCAAGCAAAATCAATCCAAAAGAAAAAAAACACTGAAATCAAGCAATATTTCTCAATGAATAGATGAAGAACAATATCAGCTTCATAACCTATCCAAAAATCTACAATACAACATACAATACAAAGAAACAGCATTTTTAGTATCAACATCTTAGATTTAACCATTTTTTTAAAACACAGTCATAGATTTGACATACATGTATTTAGTATCACTATCCAATTTATTCCACAGATCAACTCCCTGAATGGAAATAGTTAGTCCCTTTAGGCTGGTTCTATATTGGGATTTAACAAAAATCTCATTTCCCTTTAAACTATAACAACTCAGTCTCTTAACAAAAAACTTTTGAACATTTGAAGGCAGTAAGGCATTTTGTGCTTTGTACACCGGCACCAAATCATAAAATTTTAACAATTTAAGTTGTTCAAATAATATATTAGATGGATGACTTTATGGTTTACCTGTAATTGTCCTCACTGCTCTTTTTTGTTGAGTAAAAACGGGCGTAGTAGTGGTCTTACATGCTTTCCGCTTTTCAGCATGTTTAATTGCTGTACTTCTCATTTTAGTTCGTTTTATTTAGTCACCATGACGTTGGGTGGATGCAGACATTAGTTCCTGCAATTTCCTGCCCAGACTTCAGCTCCTGGATCCTGAATCAACCATTTCCTTATCGTGGTCCAGCTTGTCCCTCCATCTCCTTTAATCTTATTTCTTTCATCTTATCTCCCCAGAAGCAAGAGTGTGGGTCACTCCTGCTGAGAAACATCATTTTTCCAGGTTTATTTCTTGCAGTCTGCAGAGAACACCGGTTTTCTTCTTGTTTAACTGGAAATGTTAAATAAAGTAAATGTCATAAACAGTTTAACCTCAGAGTGAATGAGATGTTCTCTTTGATGGAGCTGAAACTCATTCAGACTCAGTCAGCCTGTTTAAATTGAAAGCCTGGCACTCCTTCGAGTAATGCATATCACCCGCCACCCGAGTTTTCAACCAAGTCCATCTTAACAACGAGAAGGGACAAAATTAAAACCACCTAGGGCAAACCGTGTAAAGAAGTTTTACACAAACGTTCATGAATAATCTAGTTGCGAGACATGTTTATTGGAGTGTGCTTTGAGGAAGACTCTCAGCTAGGGATGCACCATATTGGATTTTTGGCCGATACCCGATATGTCAATATGTTAAAACTTATTTGGCCGATAACCAATACCAATACAGGTAGTCCTCGACTTACGACATAGATCCGTTCCTTCGCGGCGTCATAAACCGATTTTCGACGTAAGTCGAAATATATAGTACGTACATACTGCACCATATACATGTACAGTACTGTACAGTATTACCAAGCACTTATCCTATCCTAACACAGTACCCTACATAATTATCAAAAAACATACGTTTGGGAGCCATAATGAAGGGAAAAAAGACTAATCGACTACTGGGATGCTGATGACGCCGTATTCCTCCGTCCATCTGCCGCATTCTCTATTACGTTTACGACGTAAAACCGCCGTCCAGCTCGGTCCAGAGCGTTTACAGTAAGGTCTCCGCCTGTACTTTTCCACTGCTTCACGCTGGTTCTGCCGTCAACCTCGGTCCAGAGCGTTTACAGCAAAGTCTCCGCCTGTACTTTTCCACTGCTTCACGCTGGTTCTGCCGTCAACCTCGGTCTAGAGCGTTAACAGTACGTAACATACTCCTCCGCCTCTGTATTCTTCCGCCTGTGTATCCCTCCGCCTCTGTATCCCTCCGCCGCCGCACCGCGTACAGTACAATACTGTATTCTTCCGCTGCAGCGGCCGCTGCGTAAGTCGAAAAAAGGCTGTTCATAGTAAATGAGAGATGCGCCGTAACCACGAAACGTCGTAACTCGAGACCGTCGTAACCCGAGGACTACCTGTACAGATTTTTTTTGTAGACAGACTACAGAGCTTTCTCTGCGGTGGAATTAAACACTACATTATTCTGCAATGTAACACTTCAACTCGGATTATGTTTGATGTCAAATTTATTCATGAAATCCAAAAAAGTTATGTCTGATCCTCTGGACATTCAAAAAAAAAAAAAAAAAGAAACGTTTTGTCTTTCATTTGAAAGTCTTCTTCAGCAGACTGAAGAAGACTTTCGGATGAAAGACGAAACGTTTCTACCTTCTTTTTTTTCTTTTTTTTTGAATGTCCAGAGGACCAGACAACTTTTTTGGATTTTTCTACCTGGATTATTGAGCATGCGTCAGGATATTTATTCATGAAATTTACTCTAACACTTCTTGAGATGGTTAATTAGGTTCGAAGGGTTGTAGGTCTTTGTTTTCACTCCTCCTCGCATCACTGACGCCGAGCAGTCTTCACAAATAGCAGTTCTGAGAACACTTTCTGACACTTTAAAAAAACTTCCACACTGCTGACATTTTCGCTTCTTCCTCTCCTGCCGTGATCAGATCAGGTAGGTGCGCGTGACGTCATTACGTGCTGGCGCTGCAGGCATCCTTGTCACTGGGTTGTCATACAATAACAGTGCCTTTATATATTTATATATATATAAAATGAAACATAAACAGCTACATTATAAAGCGATGTAATATACTAAAAACAGGAACATGTCTGTGTTGGTTTATTCCATGAACTTAGCAGATGTTTAAAGCCATTTAATCGCTTTAATGTCCATCCATATTAATAAACATGTTTTGTGTTAGCAGGATTTAATTCTAACTTTAAAACTTATCCAACATTAATAAAACTTACCTCAAGTTGCTGTTTTGGACATGCATGTGTATATGTGTACACATTGTATTTGAGAGAAGATTATTACAGCCTCATATAAAATCAATAATGATGATAATATCGCAACGGGATCGGTATCGGCCGATGTCCAGATTTAGGTATTGGGATTGGAATAATATATATAAAAAAAGTGGATTAGTGCATCCCTATATACACACACACACACAAATATACAGGTAGTCCTCGACTTACGACGAAGTTCCGTTCCTGCGTCGCGTCGTAAAGCGAATTTCAACGTAAGTCGAAACATACATAAATACTGCACCTTTTACGTACAGTACTGTATTTTACCAAGCACTTAGCCCATCCTAACACAGTACCCTACATAATTATCAAAAACCACATACATTTTTGAGCCATAATGAAGGGAAAAAAGAGTTAATAACCTACTGGTATGCTGGTGAAGCCATTTTCCTTCGTCCATCTGTCCCTCCTCTGTATTCTCCATTCATTTACGTTGTAAAACCGCCATCCATAAAACAGCTACTTTTCCACAGCTGCTGCTGTTTCTGCCTGTCCAGCTTGCTCCAACAAGTTTTGTTTTGTTTTTTGAATGTCCAGAGGACCAGACTTAGCTTTTTTTTAGGGCAGCTGTAGCCTCCGCAGCTAAACCGGAAACTGCTGGAAACAGCGTAAATCGGCTTAAAAATAAAAATAAAATATATATATATTTTTTTTTTTAATGGAGATGTGTGTCGTAAACACTAAACGTTGTAACTCGAGACCGCCGTAAGTCGAGGGCTACCTGTATATATATTTATTTATTTAGTTAACCATCTCAAGAAGTGTTAGAGTAAATGTCATGAATAAATTTGACAGTAAACATAATCCAAGTTGAAGTGTTGCATCATTTTCAGCACCTTTTTGGCACCTGCATTTGATAGTAGGCCAGACTGACAAAGACCATGCAGAATAATGTAGTATTTTAATTCCACAGCAGAGAAAGCTGTGTACCGTATTTTCCGGTGTATAGGTCGCACCTTTTATGGTTTTTTCAAGGCCTGCGACCTATACTCAGGTGCGACCTATATATGGCTTGTTATCACTTTCGGTGAAACAAATTTTTAAATCCAGCTCATTTCACAATTACGTTCATTTATTAAGGAAAAGTTCAGCTCAGACATATATTTGCTATAATTTTTATCAAACAAATAATTGTTTTTAAGTGTTAATCTTCTTAAAAGCCTTGCTGTGCGCTCCTGTGGCAGACATTTGCAGCAGAGCTAAACGTAGGTGCGACCTATACACCAGTGCGACCCATCTAGGGATTTTTCCAATCTATTGGTGATAATTGGACAATACACCAGAAAATACTGTAGTCTCTGTATGTAAGTCTAGGAAAAAAAACTGTATTGGTTATCGGCCAACAATTCATGGTACAGTATTTGTTTTAATTCTCATATGTCAGATATCACTTCTGATGTAACACAACAATTTCCTGCAAGGAAATAATAAATTACCTTCCCTAATCAGATACTACAGATTGCTAACACAGCAAAGAAACGAACAGTGTTGCCCTTTTTGCCCTTGGTGGTGTGTGCTAAATAAACCTAAAGCGTCCGTTAGGCACTTTAAAGAGTTCATGTTGCAACTAACTGCTACCAGTTTATTCTACTGGAACGGTGACAACACAAAACAATAGACAGTTTGTTTTCTCACACAAAGATTAATTTAAGGTCACGGACTGTCTTTGGCTGACTTCAGGCAACGTGTGAATTCTTAAAATAAATGGCATTCCCCTCCTGACACTGCACAGCCACTCCTTGCTCGACACAGAATAACAACGTTGTTATACTTTGTCGGGTGAGGGCCCAGAAGTCCAGAAAGCATAAATCACTGCTTTACGAAAAGCTCTACCGCTAATAAATCACACTCGTGTTTATTGTTATTTATTATGCACAAGTGCACAGCAGCACTGACGATGTGATCACATGAAAAAATCCTCCAGAGTGCTCATTTACTGTAAGTAATAAGATAAAAAAAAAACATCTTGTCTATTTTTATACACAGCTGTAAACGGTTGCCAAAGAGAACATGGCAAAACACAGCAAACAAACTGAAGAGCAGAGCTCGCCTCCTCTTTAACTGGGGGTACAAATCTTTACGTACCTCAGGTTTTGATTATGATTCAGGTCGCTGTGATCAAAACGTGAATATCCATCAGCAATTATCAGCTTTGTGAATAAACGCCATGTTTATGACTGCGAAACAGTTCAGTTTGTAAATTTGTGACCATGGCTTATTTCACCTAAATAAAACGATAATTTACATATTTTTGTGCACAATAATATTTTTTCTCACAAAATCATAACTTTAGACTCAATTTGTTGCCATTACTAAGCGTGTTGTCTACCTACAAAAACAGCCGAAGCAACCGAAAATGGGTCAAACGTACCAGACAGTTGTTTATGTACACAGACTAATGCAGCTCAGTCATGTGACTCAAGCTTACGCATGGTTTACATCCGATTCAGCCGAGTGCTTTGTTTACACTGAGTGTGGACCCGCATTTCAGAACTATGGTCAGTATATTTGGGTGACCACTGGAGTAATGTTTTCAAAACTGCACCTTGTGTGTAGTGTAGTAGTAGCTCAGGATATTTTTGTCTGTTAGATCTCATACTTTGCAATGAGTACCTTTAATCACAGACTGCTGCCCAACAACTAGCATAAACGCTAATTTCACATTGAAAATGCCATAGAAAAGCTAACACGATTAGCATTGTGCTTATCACTCTAAACCTGTACACAAACTAAATGCTTCAAAGTCATTACTAAAGATAAAGTGCTATAACTACGGGCTTTATTAGACATTTTTCAGAGTTCAGTGAAGAAAATATGTAAAAATTTAGCTTTCCCGCAGCAGCTAGGATAAACGGCACCACACAGCAAGCACTCTGTTGACTCTGATTCGTTCAGGTCTGCGCTGCTACGTGTCTAAATACAGTACTGTATAGATTATAACCTCCACTTCTGGCTTCAACTATTTAAATTTCTGCATTTCAATGCACAGGTGAGCTTGTATGAAAGGGGGCGGAGTTTCAACAGGGTGTGGCATGGGTTTGTTTGCATCAATAATTTCTCACAGATTCCTTTTTTACTTTTTGTAAACAGTTCTAGATTTTGTTAAGTCGGCACATCCGCTTGATAGCATCTCTTGAGTGCTGCATGTGGGGCCCCTTGGATGGAGTAATAATCTGCTTGTTTACAAGAGAGTTGAGGTTTAAAACCTTTTCTCAATTTTGAGTCTGTTTAATCTGTTCCTGTATGTTTTCTTTTTAATCTTGAAGTTTCATTGAGACATGTATATGTTTGATTCAACAGACTCGACATTGGCCTTTTGACCTCTTATATGCAGAAAATGTATGCTTTTTCTCTTGCAGCTAAGTTCTTATTTTTTTATTTTTTTTAACCATCTAAATAAATAATTTGGAGCTAACTTAATTGAAAATGGCAGTCACAAATGGCTTTAACTCACCTACTGGTAGTTTTAAAGATATTGTGCTTGATTGACTATAACTGTCATTTCTCAGATTATTTTAATCTAAAACTGATATAACAAACAACATATATAATCTGTCAAGAGATGCTAGTTTTGAAGTTTTTTATTTAATGGAAAACATCTACGGAGGTATTGTGTTTCTGAAGACGCACTTTATTTAATTCTAAAATTCCAAAACTCAGAATAGATTGCTTCTTTTGTGAGTGTTGAATAGTATTTAAACTGAGGGTCAAAACTACGGTGGCCCCAAGGTGTAAATGAACAACATTGGAAAAAACGGAATTATGTAATTTCGTTTTTTCAAATGTAATTCTGTTTTTTCAAATGTCGTTGTGTTTTTGTTGTTTTTGTTGTGTTTTTTCAAATGTAATTCCGTTTTTTCCAATGTTGTTCATCTACACCTTGGGGCCACCGTACAAAACCCTCTATGTAGCGCTGCACAAACCGTCTTGAACAAATAAAGAGAGAAACTTCAGCAGACAAGTCAACAATGGGAACACGGCGAGAGCTGTCAGGCAGCATGAAGGCCGTGTTGGTTTTAGTTTTCCTCTGGGCCCATCACGTCAAATTCAGCGCTGCTTTACAATTTACAGGCCTCCTTTGTTTCTGCTGTCCCTCATTGTGTGGAAATTACTCTGCTGTTGATGGTTGTTGACTGTAATTAGTGATTTCTCACAGCAGTGTTTTCAGACTCTGAAATAATGTGTGACTCATCATGGCCTTTCAAACAAGAAGCCTAATTAAAAAAAATATATTTTCGTAAAGAAAATATATTTTGAAACATTTCTGTCATGAGCTGGAGTCTGGACAGAGGATTTCATAGTGAGATCTGCTTTAGTGTCGGAACATGCTCAAATTGTGTTTTGTCCTTTTTCGAAGTTGCTATAGCCGTTTGTCCATTGTCCAGTCTCACAACAACCCACTTCGACCCAGGTCTTTATGGTCTCGGATGGTGGTTTTCTGTATAACAAAATGTCTATTTGAGACAAACACAGCACTAAAATGAGCAAATAAGTGAAATAAAGTTTTGAAACACTCAGCATCCTTTGCCACTCTTTCAAAAACGCCCATGACTTGACATCATTCTTTGGCCAATCGATGGCCTGCGGTGTGCTGATGTTCAATCTTCAGCACGACTCCGCTCGCTTAACTCCTCTACCATGTAGGTCCTAAGTACCGAGCTGGGAACAGGTTATATCACCCAATGAAAGACACTGAAACTAGGGCTGAACGATTTTGGAAAATAATCTAATCGCGATTTTTTTTCTATAAATTGCGATTGCGATTTAAAATGTGATTATTTTTTACTGGTTCTGTATTAATTCATATCACTAACGACGCAACTGTTTTTTTAAATCAGATAATTAATGCGCTTTTTCACGAAGAACGTTAGCTTGCTAAGCTAGCTGCTAACAGGGCACCGTCAACAACAGACCCGGTCACATGACCAGCTCGCTCTCTGTTTATCTCCGCGGTCTCGGTGTTTCAGCCTCTAAGATCAGATACACGTTTAAATGAGCTAACTTACCTGAATTTATAACTTTTATGACTTCTGTCGAGCCTGGAGCAACTGTGTTGGAGCGCACGGTCTCCTCCTCCCTGCTCTCTCTCTGTTTTGCTCCGCTCAGAGCTGCGCGCGGCCAGAGCGGTTCACTACCAAATCTCGTGACCAGTCAAATCGCAGCCCGTGCGATTAGAGAATCGCGTTTTAACATATCGCGAGATAATCGCAAATGCGATTAATCGTCCACCCCTAACTGAAACCACGCAGAGTTGACCCAAATAGGGTTGAGTCAAGCCCTGGAGAAAGACCATTTGAGTCTGGTGGTAAAGAGTTACCAAATAAAATTGTCATTAATATTGTCAGTGAGAGACATTTCTACAGTAATGATCTGCATATCAGCACTTAGGCACTGAAAAACTGTAGTTGGGCAGTAAAGCGTGATTGCGTTTATACATATAAAGACCTAGCATTCCTTTAAAAAAGGTACATTGCCCAGTGCCTGTCATGCTAGAGTTTAAAGCTCCACTGACATCATCTTTTAACTTTCCATAAAATGGCACAACATATATATATATATTAAGATTGACCTCTGATTGTTTTTGCTAAAACAATGTTAAATTAATTAAAATTCCTCTCAAAAATAGTTTAAAATTAGCGCCTTTTTTTACATGATAAATACGGATTTTCCCGTCGCGCGATTATGACGTCAGACACAGACTCGCGTCAACTGCGCACATTGATACAATGGACGAAGATGCAAACGCATCCGTCCAATTTAGCCATTTAAAACTTTATATTTTAGCGGTTTGTCTTCAGAGAAGCCAAAGTTATTTCGAGTAAACAGCAGGTTATAATTTTTTTTCAG
>JBBPBX010000146.1:0-38674 GCA_038048925.1 Garcialebias charrua | reverse complement strand
ATGTTACATTTGCTTGTAGGACTATGAGGAATACTGTATAGGTTGCAGGGAGACAAATTCATGAAGCACAGAACGTGGGATTAATTTAGTTTTGACCCAGTTTCAGGTGCAGAGTTATTGTGTGGACACATCTTGACTTGCTAGAATGCTGTATTTTGTCATCTTTCTACCTGGTACCCGTGTGCTCCACTTGCATTTTAATGCAGGTGGACCATGCTTTAAACACTCTTGCATAAAATGTAGAACACTCTTAACTCTGTCTTTTTCTCTTCAAAACAATCAAACATATCTTCTTGAACAGCATCAGTGAAGTCTTGGTCTCTTTGATTCCTAGTGGACTCTTAAAATACTGTCAATGTAGTTGTTGTAGTTTTCAGGGACTTTATAAGCTGCTGCACATAGCTGGCTGGGACAGTTTTTCCTCTCATTTTTTTGGCTGTTCCCCCTTCAGGGATTGGCACAACGAGTCATCCTTGAACGAACTCGCATGTTTGTTTTGGCAAAAGTGTTGTACACCACATGCCCTCCTCATTTACCCGGGCTTTGGAACGGCAGAACCACAATGCTGCCTTCGTGTTTAATAAAAATGAATAACGTATTACTTATTTTTGGTCGAACATCTGCATTTAGCTAGCCTGGTTAAAACCAGACCCTGTCCTTCACTTCGCTTCAGACTAGGGTCTGGGACCTCTCCATTTTAAAACGATTCTTGCTGGAGGCGTTGGCCTCTGCTGAGGAACAAAACCATGGACCTTACCAAGCTCCGCCCACAGGCCCGCGTTTCATTGGCTAATGCCCATAACACGTCACAGCGCAGCTTCCACGTGCGTGCCGGTCTCACAAAACAAACGCTACGGTAGCGTTTGTGAGACCGGCACCACATGCTACTTACATTGCTAGCTAGCATACGTGCAGAATTTTTCTGCGTCAGGGCTGGAAAAATGGTCCTCCACCGTCAGTGGGGTATCTGTACAGGAGATGTCAGGTACCCTGACCGTATTTGTGGAAGTAAAATTCACCGTTTCCCTATATGTGAAACTGAATGCCTTGCTTGGATCAAAGCTTGTGCACAACCACAAAACTGAACAATTATTTCTTTCACCAGCAGAGAAGGGTTGACCTGCTTTTGAAACCTGCTAGTTAACAACACGCGGTCACGATGAGAGAAAGCCACAGTTCACTGAACGTCCTGGAAGTTAGGAAGAAACAGCTCTGCTAACCCCACGAGCTAGCTAACACAACGAGCGCTACTGTCGATTTCACCTAAAACTGCACAAAATCGTGACACGAAGGCTGGATTTTAACTAACACACCGAACGTCTGAGCTCGTTAGCCCTCACAAAAGTCGCTGTCGGCGTGTTTAGCAGCTAAAGCAGCAACGGCTAACCAACCACTTAAAGCCCAACACCCACCATGTTTTCAAATTGCATCGCCATTAATATTTATTAGTTTATTTAAAAATAATACAGGAGCGTTTACTTATATTGTGGAGAAATAACACTAAATGTGTTATTTCATGATTTATAGCAGATTTTAGCATGCAGCTCCGGGAAAATCTGCCCCTCTCCATATATGGGCATTCACAAGGGCATTCACGTCACCAAAGTGACGCCTTGGAGTTACAGGCGAGCGAGGAAAAGAAAAAGGAAGCATTTTTAAATATTCCCTAAAGCTGCCTGTGTTGTGTTGATTAATCCTGCTGTCGCTCACTCATATTCTGAGCGAGCATCCACTTAGACATACTAGTTTAATTCGTTTGATCGCGACAAATTCATTCATTTCCGCATCTCTCCCCCCGTGACCAGAAAGGCAGCCAGCCGCTCAGCTGAGCTCTGCGCGCGTGCTTCCCGACCCGTGCTCCCCGCAACAAGGCTGACGAGAGCAAATACAGTACATACACTCGAGGGAGCAAATTACACCGGCACGAGGAACTTCAAAGGTGACCAGCGGAACGAGGAGCCAGAGACGCTCGCGGCTCGCTCCTCAGGGGCAGAATGAATGAGAGCAGCAAAAGGTCCGCAGCGGTGTTATAAAATAAATAATAAATAAAATCAGAGCGCTGGTCCATATACACACAAATGCACCAGGAAATATGCAGGAAATATGCAGTTTTAACTACCACTCTCTCTCATAAACCTCCATGGAAACTCACTCCTACCTTCTGCCTTCTGGGTGGAGATCGATGTAACAAAAGGCATGACCCTTCGGGACTCTTCGGCCAGGTTTCCGGATTCATTCGGGAGTGTTTTTTTTTTTTTTTTTAACCCTCGCCTGGCCCAAATGCAAAAATGAAAATAGACCTAATAATAAATTACTGTAATTGTACAATATAGTGAATTGTTAGTGTCATGGTGGGTGTTGTCCTTTAAGGAATGAATGGAGATTACAGTTAGCATTAGCTTTGCGACCAAGGCACACTCAAAGTTTTGCCAACAATAGAAATCGCTGATTTCAAAAGTAACCCTCAAAACCATGAATGCCTGACTTACCCAGCCTTGCAGAACAATAGGCATCAGTGATCCTGTCCACAGCTGTACCATACCATACCATACCATACCATTTTATTTATAAAGCACTTTAAACAGGAACAAGTCCACCAAAGTGCTGGACAAACAAACACGCAACAGGCAACACATACAATGAAGTACAACACGAAAAACATAAAAACATTGCAGATCATAAATCAAACGATCCAGTACACATCAGCTGGCATTGAAAGCGATGGAGTAGTAGTGAGTTTTTAACCGGGATTTGAAAACCGAGAGGGAGGGGGCCTGTTTGATGAGCAGCGGTAACTCGTTCCAGAGTCTTGGGCCTGCTACAGAGAACGCTCTGTCACCCCTGCGCTTAAGGCGAGTTTCTGGAACTATTAAGAGTACCTGATCCTCTGACCTCAAAGCACGTGGTAATAAAGCTGTAATAATGCTGAGCCTGAGCGTGTGAGGAGCTGATGTTTTCCTCATCAGACAGTAGCACACACGCTGTTGGAGGCATCGCGTGGCTCAAACAACTTGATAACGTCCACACAAAAAAAACATGAACTTGTTGGTTCCCCTGTCCATTGTCATGGCTGATATTTTGTTGGAATCTGGCAGAAATGATACACTATTCGACTCAGAAATACCCTGCAGAGTCAGTCGACGCAATATTTTCCATTGACACTAAGCTGCGCTTGGGAGACGTGCAGCCATGTTGGAGCTTAGGGGGCGTTTCTGGGCGGAGCTTGGTAAGGTCCATTGGATATTTTGAACAGGGAAAGCATTCTGCTCCCTCCTCTCAGAGCCACCCCCCGTGCACTGGTGAACTTGACTGACAACTGCTCCGCCTCCTGCAGCTTTTCTCTTGCTGCCGGCTGCCGCGCTGGAAATTCTGTGTTTATATGTTAATAAAACGTTTTAATAAAATACAATAAAACCATGGATCGCTGGTCCAGCTCACCAGAAGACCAGAAAATCTGATGGGACTCGGGCAGCAACGTAAAACCCGAGTTTAATTCTCGTGACAACCTCAGCCATTTCCTTGTTCATTTCAGCGGAGGGAGAGAAGGAGGAGGGAGCGAGCGATCACTTGACTTTTGGCCCAAAAAACAAAAGAAAACTCCAGATAAGGGATTAAGAAGGGGAAATTAATAAATTTGTGTCACATATAAAACAGTTCTGCATCGCTTTGCATCGCTTTGAATGAGAACATGCCGGTGCTCGCTGACTGCGCGCTGGCAGAGCCCTTTTATAGGGCTCTGCGCGCTGGGACAGGTGGGGGCGTGGGTTAGGGTCCAAAACTCCGTCCCTTCTGTTCTCTGATTGGTCCGAACAAAAATCTACCGGAGAAATGGTTGTTAATGAGAGAAGTCCCAGACTGTGCAGTGAAGGGAAATGAGAATTGAGCGGAGCTGTGCAGGAAGGCGAGGGCCAGGCTAGCATTTAGCCAATAATTATTAAAACTTCAAATACAGGGGAAGAAAGTTCCCTCAAAAACCGTAGCAATAAATCAAAATTTGCTCATGATCATGTTGGATTTTCATATTCTGAGTTTGCTAAAGTCCAGAAATTGTTTTATTTTGAATTTATTTTATACATTGAACATAACTGCTGTTCTTGTTTTGATAGAAGCTCTCTTATTCCTCTTCCTGTAAATATCTAAAGTGTGGCTTCTGTTTTTACTTGATCATTGTAACTCATTAATTTCCCTAATGGCACCCAAATGTCCCCCCCACCCCTGTCCCCCGAACTTGACCCGTGTCAGGGTGACTTTTCCTGCAGTCACTGAGTGAATGTGTCCCAAAGAACTGCTGCAATCATGTTTAGATTTTATAGTTTCATAAACTGTTGAGATAAGATATGCTTCGGTCACAGTGAAGTCGCTTGTCAAAGTGTCCTTGCTGGGGGTTAACGCACAAGTAATTTAGTTACTTTTGCTGGAAAAACTTGTGAAAACTCAGAAAATGTTATTAGTTCAAAGCCCGCTACGGTCATGGTTAAAATAAATAAATAAATCATTGTCCTTTTTACGTTAAAGCATTTACTTTTTCATCCAGATGATGAAGAGCAGAAAACATTTTTTAACTGGTTGAATTTAATCGTCTCACACTTCAGGGCGACTTAGAGGATGTAGCCACAGGTTTGTTAGAGTTGGACCAATGCTGATTTTGAACACCAAGTGCTGTCAGCAGGATATTCCACACAGACTGTACGCACAGTTGCATCATCTGCTACTCGTGGATGATTGTGTGCTTAAAGGAGAAAAACATTTAAACCAAAGCGGGCTTTCCCTCGGAGCGGCTGTGATTACGGTGTTAGTCGATGTGATCGTGACGTTCACAGCTGCTGCAGGGAGACCCTGATGAACTCAGCAGGCTTTGTTACTCATTTCACCCCTCCTACAGCTTGGCTTCTTGTTTCACCACAGAGGTGCTTTTATTTTTTTAATTTATTTTTATTTTATTTACAGGAGGCTCATTCAGCAGCTCAGGTGATTTCCCCAACTATCTAACGACAGACGGCTCCTCAGAGATGCCACAACATTGGGTTTTAAGTTGAAATGGGGCTTTATTTAAATAATTTGCACGTCCTTTTGCAAATCAAATGTTTTCAGTTGGTGAGAGGTCAGGACTGCAGGCAGGTCACTCAGGCACCTGGTCTCTTCTGCTACAAAGCCATGCTGTTGTAACGGATGCAGTATGCTCTTTAGCCTGGTCTTGATGAATTACGCAAGTCATTTCCTGAGAAGAACATAATTCGGAGGGGAACATATGTTCTTCAATGTTTTCTGCATGAATGGTCCCTTTTCAGATGTGTGAGCCGTCCATGTCAGAGGCACTGATGCGCCTGTACACCACCAGAGGCAGAACCTTGAAGTATGCACTGTTAACAGACCTAATGGTTCCTCTCCTCGTTAGTACTGAGGCTTTAGTGTCTGAGGTTTTCAAAAAGGTTTTTACATTTGCATTTAGGGATGCACGATGTTATCGGCGTGGTATCGGTATCAGCCGATATTGGTGTTAAATTTCAGTATCAGACATCGACTATTCCATCCAAAAACTATTTTTTAGATGGTGTTCATAGCTGGCTTCTTCTTTGCCTGGTAGAGCTTTAGCAGCATTTGTGGATGTCCCAGTGAACTGTGTTTACAGACAGTGATCTGTAGAGGTGTTCCTGAGACCATGCAGTGATGTCCAGAACTGAACCAGGCTTGTTTTTAATGCAGTGGCCCCTGAGGGCCCGAAGATCACAACCTTCCAATATTGACTTTCAGCCTCGTCAGAGATTTCTACAGATGATTAAAAATCTGGTGAGATTATGAACTGTAGATGATGGGAGGAGTCAAAGTCTTCCAATTTTTTTTGTTGAGGAAGAGTATTTTGAAATTCTTCCACTATTTTTAGATGCAGTTTTTCTTATGAATCCATGCCCATCTTTACTTCTAAGAGATTTAGTATTTATTAAAATGCTCTGTTCCCATCCAACTCTCTTACTTAACTGTTGTTAATTAACCCAATTAATTGTAAAATGCTCCTCCTGCTGGTTCTTATTTACAGCTTTTTGTTGCTCTCAGTACAACTCCAGCTCTTTTGGAATTGCACATTCCAGTTTCTTTCTCTTTTTTTTTGGTGATAATAGGAAAAGCCACAGAAATGCTTGTTTTATAGTGTAACTTTGATCACATTTGTATTGTCACAAGTAACTTTCCTTTGGGACTGGTTAAGTGTATTTCTGTTTTTGCTCAGCAGGGTGGATTTATTCCACCACTTGTCTTGACTGGGATTTTTAAATGGTTTGAAGCTACAAATCTTAAAACCAGCATGAAGTTCCCCAGTGTTAATTGTTGTTTCTGGAGTTCATAACCAGGATGTTCATCTCCAGAGTTGCTTCAGAAGTTTGGTTTTGGCTGTTGTGAAAATATAAAGAAAAGGTTTGCAGTCCCATTTTAAAAGCATCGCTTGTTCAGGTCTGCCTCCACTCTTTTACTTCTCGTTTAGTTTTCCCTCAGCGAGGGCAAACAGGATGTTCAACTGGACTTACATTATCTAAGTGGGACAAATCCTCCCAGCGGTTGGTTGTTTGGATATTTTTAAATACGTTTCTCCTCCGTGTCTGTGTGATTTCTGCCCTGATTATTCTCCAGCTGAGAGAACGCATGACACCGCACAACTCCACCTCATTCAACAAGCCCACAGCTAAAAGCTAGAAATGTCAAAGACGTAAGCGATGATGCGTTAACAGAAGTCCAGCAAACGGCGCTGATCAGTAAGTGGAGGTTTTTTTTGAATGAAGAGACGTCATGTGGGCGGCTGAATGAGTGAAAGGTGAGGAGGTGCGAATCAGAAGCTGCGTTGGTGGTGGGATGCACAGCAGATGCGTCAGTGTTGCATAAAGGATGAAGTGGGTGGATCTGAAGTTGTGAGCATCTACAAGGACGAAACCAGAGATGGTTATTGTTTAGACCATCCATCTGTGGCTTCAACGACTCTCTTGACTATATTATTTCCAACGGATGCATGAAAACATTTATTATTCTCCCGTGTATGATCACGTTGAACTGCAAAGCTATAAATAATAAATATCAATTAGCTTTCCACTCTGTGACTTTGCATGCACTTATTTTATTATTACAGTATAAACACAACAAATGCTCTCCGCCTAAATCAAATAATAGAAATGTTTTTGTGTCTATAAGTCTGTGTGTCAGCAAAATATCATGTAAATCACTAGACTGAATTTAATGAAACTCAAAGTAAGCGTTCATTTTTGGAGTCTCCCAAATTCAAGATAGAATAGAATAGAATATATCTTTATTGGCAAACAGTATTTGCACCAAGGTACAAAGTTTTGCAATTGGCGCGCGCACCATCCGAAGAGGGACGTACGCATGGAAGCCGCAGCAGTATAAAACCACGCCACCAACAATCAAATATGAAAAAGGAACATACATTTGGGTAATCAGTGGTATTCAAAAAAGAATCTGTCACAATTTGTCTTAGGACACTCCATGATAGTCTAAAAAACTCTACCAGCTTTAGCACGGATAAGACATGTTGCATTTCATGGCAAGCAGGGAGATTTGTCCGTGAAAGTCATTTCAGATAAGCACAGTCTGTAGATGTCATTTCAGCTCGGCTCCATTCTGAAAGCACACGGAGACCTCTGGGGGGGGGGGCAGCGAGTTCTCAACAGCTTTTCACTCCAGGAGAAGATTTGCAGACAGCCTTCTTTTTCCAAGGTCGCTCACAGTCCAGATTAGATTAGTCGCTTATTTATTTTCAGGCCAGGCTACAGGCTTTTGACTGTAGCCTTGAAGTCCAGGTGCTGTTCAGGTCCAAATCGTCGAATCATGTGAGGTTCCGAGCTACAAATCCTCGACTGTGCCCTGATGGTTCGGCTGTAAACGAGTCCCAGAGCGCACCGCAGGTCCGCGGCTGTCAGCTCGTACAACAGCTGGCTTGTTGAGGTCATAGCCCGGATCAGAGAATCTGGTTGAGCAGGGAGTCTCGCCAGCGCGTTGATCGCCGCGGCCGCCTCCCTCAGCTTCCAGTAGCAGAAAACATCCGCCGATCCCAAAAAGCAGACCAACCGCCACCAATATTCCAATAATCCACAAAACTTCAACGACAGAGAGAACGGTCAGACACACTGACCACGATTCCATAGTGTATCCCACCGCCTGCGTGTCGAAGGGGCAATCCGCCTCTCCCGGTCCGGTGCGTTTCGTTGAAAAATTTTATCAATAGAGGAAACAGCCCACGTAAAATCCATTTCAAATTGGTTCGAGTGAGCGCTGAAGAGTTAAGACGAGACAAAATGCAAAAGCAGGGAGGAGGAAACTTAGGGGGGGTAGAGGAGCAAAAAGAGATGCGACCTGCTTCCCCGAGTGCCGGAAGAGATGAGAATAGCTAGAACTTAACCAGTATTACGGATTAAATTTTGGCTTGGTAGTGGTGAGGAGTCGATCTTAACACACACTCACAGTAGGCCTGTTGTGATAAACAATAAATCAATTAATCACATGATAAATGAAAATGATCAACCTCATTTTCATTTATCAGCTTTATCGTTTCTTCGTGCCTCTTTCTGAAGACACGGCTCAACTCTGGTGTTCTTCTCTGACCCCTCCCTTTCTCTTTGTAATCCGTTTTAACCGTCTGAAACTGCGTTTTTGGATCGTTAAAAGTAGCTAGGCTGAGAAGCTAGCTAACAGGCTGACCTTGGGGAAAAAAAACTCTGTCTTGTCGAAGCTCCAAAATTCACAGTTGAAACCCTTGCCTTTGTGTAAAAAGTTTTTGTTCTCTGCAAAAAGAAGCTGAGAACTTTTCTTTTTCTGATTTTATTATTAAAAGCTTTGTGTGACAAATGCTATGCTAAAGAGCTTAAAGACCGTGTAAAGTGAATTTCAATATTTTCTTCAGTAAACATTATAAATGTCATAATTGTAATCTTGTAAATGAGTAAAAAGTCTCAAAATTGTAGCTCAATTAATTTTGGAGTTATAGATCAAACTTTGTTTAAAGGAGAAATGAAAAGTGTTTTTAAGCTAATAGTAGTCTAATGAAAAGCATAAAATAAGCTTGTTGAGAAATTTTCACAAGTCAAAAATGTCATCCTAACTCAAATTTAGACTTTGCAAAGTGAAAAAATTCTCATCTGGTGTTTTTGACCCCCCTCCTCCTGCCTGCTCTCCGTCCCCTGAATATGACGTAGGCAGTGCAACGAGTCGTCCCTCATACAGTAATATTAGTGTGTGTATCTAGTTGTGGACAAAAAGGTTTCAGTGTGTAGCAATTAGGGATGCAGCAAAAAAAATCTATTTTTTAAAGAATCAAGATTCTTAGTCCTGGCGATTCAGAATCTATTCTAAAAGCCCCAAAATCGATTTTAAAACTTTTTAAAATTTTATATTGTATTTTTACCGCTCCTGTGCATTCGGCCGCTGTAGAATTTTGGCCGTGTAGGGCCACCGTAGTTAGTTAGCCAGGCAGCTCCCAATGGAGCCTGCTAGCAAGGAGGGAGATGCATGTTTCAACTTGCTCCTTCATCTTTAAAAATCATTTTAGATCCTACTATGTTCTGGGGAAGACAGAGCTTAACAAGACATTGGTAACTGTTTCAGGACATTTTCAACACCCCCACTTCCACGTTAGCATACGGCGCTAGCATGCTAACGTTAGCATGCGGCGGCTAACGCACGGCTATTCGTATTTCCAGGATAGAAATGCCCATTAATGCACTAAATCACCAAACTGTTTTTGACAAACTAAAGTGATATCCTTCAGATTCAAAAAAGTCTTCTGCTTCCATTTTAAATGACAGACAGGAGGACAGTAATGATGGGTTTATAGCTTCAGTGTTATTGTAAGATAGCAAAGGAGGTCTTAATTAGGGATGGGGCAGATCCGATCCAGTATCGGTATCGGTATCCGATACCAGCATTATTTAAGTATCGGGTATCGGATCAAACCTGCCGATACTTTTCCGATCCAGCTTCAAAGAGCACTTGTGTTCAATCACAATCTGTGACTGCCCTTTTTAACATTGTGTGAGATAAACCCAATGAAGACACTCTTAAGCCTTACAATAAGGGGGTTCCCTATTGTAAGGCTTAAGAGTGTCTTCATTGGGTTTATCTCACACAATGTTAAAATGAATAGTTTGGGTGCAAAAGTTTCATTATACAGAGTCAAATACCTGAACAGTATCGGATCGGGAAAGTATCGGTATCGGTCGATACTGAGTTAATAAGTATCGGTATCGGATCGGAAGTGAGAAATGTGGATCGGTGCATCCCTAGTCTTAATTGTGTCATAAAAGTGCGTCCAGAAAATTACTCCAGAAATCACTGTACTTCAGCATGTAGCAGGAAAAATGTAAAAAACTATTTCTTTAAGCTACTGACTTGAAAAAAGCATACTAAGTATGTTTATGTGTGTTGTTTACTATATGAAATTCTTGTTATATCGATTTTTTCAGATTTGATTACATTTCTCCTTTAAAGATATGTCTGCTTCAGGATTTTTTAGGCGTGGTTTAAATGTGACCGCGTTTCGTCACGCGGTCTAAAGCCCCACCCCCTGCAGCTCCAGCCGTATAAATTAGTTCTTGGAGCCATTCACTCGCGAATCGCAGATAGCATCAGATAGCAATAGCATAGATATTTTGTTCATTGTTAGCTAGCTAATCAATTATGCCTCGTTCCTGCATCTTCCCTGGATGTCGCAATGGTCAGGGCACCCGCTTGGTGACTTTATTTAATTTATTTTATTTACTTGATCTCTGCTGCTGTCAGCCGCGGACACACAGAGTGGACCTCACGTCCCCCGCGCGCAGCCACTGATTCACTGAGTGGACCTCAAGTCCCCCGCGCGCAGCCACTGACACACAGAGTGGACCTCACGTCCCCCGCGCACAGCCACTGACAAACAGAGTGGACAAGTGCTGACAATTGCTTTTCACTGACCTCTTTGGTTTCCTATATTTTTATCTGGAGGTTCAAATGAGTAGGGCTGGAGAACTCCAATTAGGCTGCCAGCCTTCGCGAACATCTTCAGGGGGCAGGACACGGGGCAGTACTGCGCTGAAACCACGCCCACGCGCTGACACGCCCCCAGCGTTTCAGACCAGGGCACAATTATGATTTTTCATTATTTTTGAGACTTAATTTTATAAGGAAAACAATGTTTTTAATCAGTCAGATTTATATGGGTGATTAATAACACATATTTATGCCGTGTGACAAACTCAAAACACACATTTAATTTCACTTTACACGGTCTTTAAACCACACAGAGCGTCCGCCATTTTGAGTACTGAAAAACACGAACGAGAGACAGCCCATGTCACGTCAAGGGGCCTCCCTCCCATTGTTTATATGCTGCTCGCTCCCTCACTATCCATCCTTTGGTTCAAACAGTCTTATACTGCCATCCAGTGGTCAAAAAAAGGTACTACACACAAAATTAACCAACATTTTTTCTTAAATTTGACAATTACTAATTATTGTCAAATTTCAAACGGTATTATCGTTAAACGCAATAATTTCTGAGACAATTAATCGCCCAGCAAAATGTGTTATCGTGACAGGCCTAACTCCCAGTTCTGTGTCGTTTACAACCTAAACTGATAAAAAGTCATTATCTTTTTCATCATAAAGTTGTTTTACTGCTGCACTTTTAATTTGAAGCTATGAAAATACAGAACTATGAGTTTACACTTTTTTATAATTTATAAGAATGTAAACGACACTTCATTTCAATCACAGTTCAGAATGTCATTACGCAGAATATAGGACTTTGTTTTTCAGTAGATTTGTAAGATGTTTGAGGTTTGCCTCGTAGGATCTTAATGACGATGTCTGCAGAAAACACAGTTTTTAAGCCATTTAAGATGGAATGTAAAATGTAATGTTTTCCATGTGGGCTGTCTCTTTGCTGTCCAAACAAATCCAGCACTGATTTCTCTATGGACTCAATTTCCACCCTCTGCCCATTTTCACATTTTCAAACAAATATTTGCGTGATACAAGAATGTTTTTTGCGTGATACAAGAATGTTTTTTGTATTTTCCCCTCCACATTTGACACCGTTGTTACCTTTGCTACTTTTATGCTTTGGCTACTCTCTGTTTGCAGGGTGTGATGGTCCCACATTTCTTACTGGGCTTGACACGTGATTAAATATTAGAATAATAAACCTAAGCGCTGTTTGGACAGGGAATGCAGTGGGACACCACCCTATCCCTAACGGTTTGCTGCCTCGTGTTCAAGTGTTTGCATGTGTTTTTACACACGTTCCTGTGTGAGACCGTAAGCCTGGAAAATACAAGAACTCATTTATCCTCTTACAGTTTTTCACAGTCCACCCAAAACGTGTCTGAATTTATGACACAGAACTTACTAACATACATACTGGTTAATATGAAACAGTACAAGAATTTAAACATTCATTTATAATTTTTTATTATTTACGTTCTTACATTTTTGCAGCGTTTTTACCAGATTACATGCCGTGATTTAATGTTTTTTCTGCCTTTTTAGCAAATATAAGTGACAAAAAGCCCCATGCATGTTGCAACTGGGGTCAGGGATGATATTTATGTGTAAAAATTTTAACTATTGTTGGTTTTCAGCTGCACCTGACACATGATAAAGTTAAAAAAAACTTTTTATAAAGGCTAATTAAACACAAAGGTGGTTGACAAACATGGGAAAGCTGGAGTATCGTGTTCTAGGTTTGGATTGGATTAGTCCAACATAATGCCAAATTAATGACTTTTTAGATGTTTCTAAATTTTGTATTTACGGTATACTGTATGTAATTTCACCAAACAGGCATATGTATTACATAAATGTGTCCAATAAAAGGTGGTATGGAAACATTTGTAGTAGGGATGCACCGATACCGATACCAGTATCGGGTATCGGTCCGATACCATGTGCGTTTACTCGTACTTGTACTCATAAAAGGGCTCCGATACTACAGGACCCGATACCAGTTTCATTTCATTTCATTGACTATGTAAGAGTTCAAATGTAAAACATTTTATTTTTTTGTACAAGTTTGGACATACTTTACAGATTACCAATAGTAATGTACTTTGTTTATTTATGTTTGAAGTGTCTAATGAAAATAAACAGTTTAAGTTAATTAGAATGATTTTTAAAAATATTAATTAGTACTTGTATCGGTACTTGGTATCGGCAAGTACTTTAATGTAAGTACTTGTACTTGTACTTGTACTCGGTTTTCAAAAATCTGGTATCGGTGCATCCCTAATTTGTAGCTTATTTTATAGTCTGCATTAGCTGTAAAACTGCACTTAATTCATGACAAACACTAATAATATAATTAATTGCCTTGTTTTGTTTTCTGTTTTTTTTTTTTGTGTGGGGTACAGATATTTTAGTGAGGGAGTTAGCTGGAACATAACCTTTGGCCTCCAGATTAAACTACCGGTAATCTGTGTCCTAATTCCTCTTGTCTGCCCTCTTTCTATGTGCAGAATCAGATTTTAGTCTTCGTGGCCTGATCTGCTGCAAGCATCCAATTTAAGGCTTAATTGTTGAAAATATTCCTGCTACTTGACGGAATGGGATTATTTTTGTCAGTCGCTTAAAATCAGTGTAGAGGAAGAAATACAGAGCAGGATGATCAAGAAGTGGATTTAATGTGTATTACAAAACATGTTGAAATGGAAAGAAACTTGACGCCTATAATTTATACCTGTTAGTATTTTTTACAATAAGACGAATCTCTGTTTACAACCGTTCAGGAAGAAGTTTGATGGCGTCTCAGGATGGGTCTCTGAGACCGGTTAAGTTGCACAAATCTACTTTATCTGCTCTTACTTACAAATCCAAAGCTCCCTGTGGCTGAAAACATGTAGTTACTTTTCCTTTTAGAACAGCGTTTGATTTTTAAAATATATTGTATATTATATGATATATTTTATTTTAGGTCAAACAACGCACCCCAGTTCTGTTAAGTCATATTCACACTGTCTTTAAAGATGCCAGTTAAGTGACTGTAATGAAATGCTGTATATTTTTTTTATTTTCTGTGAAAATAGAGTGCTCAAGGATTTCTGCTGTTGAAGAGTGAATGGCTAGCCAAACTGCTAAAGTTAAAACAAGCAGAGTGAAAGACAAAATAGGCAAAACACTTGCTAAAAGCTAAATTTAGCAGAACTGTTGTTAAAAGCTAAATTTAGCTGAACTGTTGCTAAAAGCTAAATTTTGTAGAACTGTCACTAAAAGCAAAATTTAGCAGAATTTTTGCTAAAAGCCAAATTTAGCAGAACTGTTGCTAAAAGCTAAATTTAGCAGAATTGATGCTAAAAGCTAAATTTAGCGGAACTGTCGCTAAAAGCTAAATTTAGCAGAATTGTTGCTAAAAGCTAAATTTAGCAGAATTGTCGCTAAAAACTTAATTTAGCAGAAACATCGCTAAAAGCTAAATTTAGCAGAATTGTTGCTAAAAGCTAAATTTAGCAGAACTGTTGCTAAAAGCTAAATTTAGCAGAATTGTTGCTAAAAGCTAAATTTAGCAGAACTGTTGCTAAAAGCTAAATTTAGCAGAATTGTTGCTAAAAGCTAAATTTAGCAGAATTGTTGCTAAAAGCTAAATTTAGCAGAACTGTCGCTAAAAGCTAAATTTAGCAGAATTGTTGCTAAAAGCCCAATTTAGCAGAACTGTTGCTAAAAGCTAAATTTAGCAGAATTGTTGCTAAAAGCTAAATTTAGCAGAAACGTCGCTAAAAGCTTAATTTAGCAGAAACGTCGCTAAAAGCTTAATTTAGCAGAAATGTTGCTAAAAGCTAAATTTAACAGAAATGTTGCTAAAAGCTAAATTTGTCAGCACTATTGCTAAGTTAAATTTTGCAGAACTGTCGCTAAAAGCTAAATTTAGCAGAAATGTTGCTAAAAGCTAAATTTAACAACTGTTGCTAAAAGCTAAATTTTGCAGTACTGTTATTGTAAATGGACTGTACTCATACAGCTCCTTTCTATCTTATCAAGATACTCAAAACTGTTTACAACACAATCTGTGCCTCATGTACCCATTCATACAGCACTCTACACATGTACAAATAATAATCAGTTCTTTAGATCACGTCCATACACCGATGGGACACACATTGGAGGCAATGAAGAGTTCAGAGTGTTGCCCAGGGACACTTCAGCATGTGACTGCTGGTGGAATCGAACCCACAACTCTTGCATTAGAGGACGACTGCTCTAATCACTCAGCTAAAAGCTAAATTTAGCAGAACTGTCGCTAAAAGTTAAATTTAGCAGAACTGTCACTAAAATCAAGAATGAGCAGAACCACAGCTAATAATAGCTAAAGTGAGCAGAACAATTGCTAAAAGCTAAAACAAGCTGAGCCATAGCTAAAAGCTAAAACGAACAAGTAGACAGTAGCTAAAAACTAAAAATAGCAGACGACAACATTCAGAAGCAAATTACAAAAATGTTTAAATGAATCAAAGAAAGATAATTTGAAAAGTATAAACTTTTTTTTAAACAAGTTTAAAAGCTGCAAACGCTACAAGCCTTTATGTCAAACCAAACATTTTGCTATGTGAAAGGCTAAAATGGTACAAAGTTTATGGAAATAGTTTGATTGTAACAAATGTACAGAGGAAACCTGATAAATTCTGCACAAAGCGTCTCTCTCTGCTCTGAGGCCTTCATTTCAAGGATTATCCCACTTGGAGTGGAGCAGCAGGCGAGGGGTGCGGCCCACTTAGGAAAAACACCTGTCTCTCTTGTGAAGCGATTGTCCACCTTCAACACAAAGCGTCTTACTTCGCAGAGCTCAGAGTTTATTCTGCAGCGTGACCCAGTAGTGCAACGTTATCTAGGAAGCTGTTGTAAAGCCTTTGGGCTGCGCCCTGTCACACACGTGGGGAGCTGCGGTCACCTCGGCCCTTCCATCTGTCGGTAACGTGCAGTATGTGGAGCGTTTGCTGCAGATGGAGGGGCTGGTGGTGTTGAGTTACAGCGTGTCGGCGGTTGGTTTAGCAAACATCCCTGATCCTGCTGATAAACAGAACACACATTAACATGTTACCAACCCCCTCCCTCGCCGCTCGGCTCTGATTACGGCTTTATTTCTAATCCAAAAAGACACAAATTGAAATGATTTTGTTCCCCTTCTAAATAAAAATGTCCCCGTTCCCTGGTAGTTTTGGGAACAGGGTGCTGCTCCTGGTTTTGGTCCAGAGTCCTGTTGGGATGGAAGTCCCCCTCAGTTCTTTAACATTCCTCCACGTGAACATATTGTTCTTTTTTTTTGTTTTTTGCCACTGTGACTCAGTTTTTCCTCTTTCTTGCTAACTTCTGTAAACACAATTGTCACATTTCAGGTTTTCCAGCTTTACGCGTCGATGGTTCTCTGCTCATTTTTGTCCACTTTTTGTCTCCTCAGTCTGAAAGAACAGAAAGAAATTATGGTTCTCACCGGTGTGAGCGTCTCAGAGGCTCTGCCGTGTTCTAAGACCTCCAGGAGCTGAAGACGAGTCGTCATTGACGGGTAAGACACGCCTTTGGGTTAAATCGTATTTTCTTGTATTCACACAATGTTCTCCTGTTTGTAGTTTATTGCAATAAAATTAACTTTAGCATATTTGATGCTGTTTTTAATCACGTAAACATCAAAATATTCAGCTTGATCGGGATTAGTGTTTTAAGATTTTTGGTATTAAAACTTTTATACTGTATTTTTAAGAATATTTAACTTTAAGATATTCACCATAGAAATGCATCGAGGTAATTTATCTTCAAAACTTTTCTTTTTAAAATCATCTTCAGCATTTTGGCATTTATGCTAGTTTTAGTTGGCTACATTTTACACATTTAGCTTCTGTTTTAGTGAGTTTACCTTATAGATGCAGTTCTGCTTTTAACAACAGTTTAGCTTTGAGCTATTTTTGTACTACCGGTAATTACACTTCACTACTTTTATCATTTAGCTAATGTTTTGATGGTTTTAGTTATTTGATTCGTGCTGATTCGTGCTGCTGTTTATAATGATGTTTTTCTACTGCATTAGGGCTTAGTGTATTACTAGTTGATGTTTTTTCTTAGTTAATCCTAGATGTTATTACTGTTTTTCTCTTGCATTTGTTGTTGGATGTAACTGGGACCCTGTGTACATAATCTCGTTTTCATCACATGTACCACATGCGGTGCAAATGACAACAAAGACTCTCTGACTCTGATACTGTTTTGCTAATTTAACATTTTTGCAATTGTTTTTCTTATTTTAGCTTTTATCTGCTGTTTGGCTTGTCAAGCCTTTATGATACAGTAATGCTAGTTTTAGCTTTTGATTACTGTTTTGCTTTTTTTGGTTTTGGCTAATTTTTTCGGTCTTTTTATTTTTTGGCTACTGCTGTGCTAATTAAAAGGTTTGGCTACTGTTGTACTAGTTTTAGTTTTTACCTATTTGACATATTTTAGCTTTTGGCTGCTATTTTGCTATTTTTAGTTAATTGCTACTGTTCTGCCTTTGCTAAAGTTAGCTGAACCATTTCTAAAAACCTAAATTAACAAAACTGTTACTAAAAGTATTGATGGAAAAAAAAAAAACATACCTTAAAGCTTAAAAAAGTGGAGCCATAGCTAAAAGCTAAAAAAAGTGGAACCATAGCTAAAAGTAAAAAATGTGTGGAAATCATAGCTAAAAGCTAAAAAAGTGGAACCATAGCTAAAAACAAAAAAATGTGTGGAACCATAGCTAAAAGCTAAAAAAGTGGAACCATAGCTAAAAACAAAAATGTGTGGAACCATAGCTAAAAGCTAAAAAAGTGGAACCATAGCTAAAAGTAAAAAAATGTGTGGAAGTGGAACCTTAGCAAAAAGCTCAAATGTGTGGAACCTTAGCTAAAATATGTAGAACCTTAGTAAAAGCTAAAATATGTGGTACTTAAAAAGCTAAAATATGTGGAACTTTAGCTAAAAGCTAAAATGTGTGTAATCTTAGCTAAAGTGTGTAATCTTAGCAAAAAACTAAAACATGTAGAACTTTAGCAAAAAGCTCAAATGTGTGGAACTTTAGCTAAAATATGTAGAACCTTAGTAAAAGCTAAAATATGTGGAACTTTAACTAAAAGCTAAAATATGTAGAACCTTAGCTAAAAGCTAAAATGTGTGGAACCTTAGCTAAAGGCTAAAATATGTTAAAGGTAAGCTAAAGGCTTACAAAAAGATCTGAAGCTCTCGGCCCTGACCTCTCTGGATGGTTTTCAGAATCTGTTGGAATCCTGGCAAAAACCAATGCAGATACTGTATGTTCCTGTCTTTGATTTTTTTTTTTGTACATCTACCTTATAATGTTTTTCTACTTTTTTTGCTACTTTTTCTTTGCTTTTGTTTATTGTTTAATGTATTTGTATCATTGATGTTCATCATTCTTTAGTTTGTAGCAGGTCGCTTTCGTAAATGAGCCCTCAAGGCTCAATAAGATTTACCTGACTAAATAAAGGTTGAATGAATGAATGTGGAACCTTAGCTAAAAGGGGCTTAACTAGAATTCAAAGCTTTATTGAGCAGAGCCATAGCTAAACGCATGCTGTGGGCTGTTTTCACTGCTATTTGACAAAATTTAGCTTTTGGCTGGTATTTTGCTGTTTTTAGTTACCGTATTTGCTACTGTTCTGCTAATTGTATACTGTATTTTTGTTATTGTTTTGCCTTTTGCCATTTTAGCTTTTATCTGCTTTTTGATACTTGTATACTTTTTTGATACTTTTAGCTTATGGCTACTGTTTTTGCTCATTTTAGCTTTTTGCTACTGCTTTGCTACTTTTAGATTTTGGCTACTGTTTTGTTCATTGTAGCCTATGGCAAAATTTTGGCTGATATACATTTTGTGCTATTGCCTTTTTAGTTTTAGGTTCTTGTTACTGTTTTGCTTATTTTTACTTTAGTCACTTTTCTACTTTCTCCCGCTTTGCTAATTTTAGCATTAAGTCAAAAACAGTAATAAGATCTAAGATATGAACTAAGAAAACTACTGTTCTGCCTTTTTTTTGTTAGCTTGTGTCCTTATCGTTTTAGCTTCTGTTTTAACTTTACCGTGTTCTGCTTTTATGATTAACTTCCAGAGAAAATGTCAAATTTTCAGTTTTTTCTTGTATCTGAGGTTCGGCACACATCAAAGAGTATCATGTGTGAACAGATCCCTGCTGTGTGTAGCAGATCTTAATCAAGGATCAGGTCCTGCTATAAGTCCAGAGCTGTAGGCCCGACCCTAATCTCTTTGACACATTATACAGTAAATCAGAGTTAAGTCGAGTGCTGCCAACTCGCTCCAGCCAGTGTGTGGATTTATGACTGGACTTACTATGAGTGCTTTTTTCAATAAGCACAGTCTCTCCTCTCTTTTTTATTTGGGCCTGAAAACAATAAACCGCCAAGCGACGAGGGCTTCTATTAACTCTGAGGCGTTTGTGGACCGCTTTGTTCCATGGTGGATTATTATTGGAGGTAAGAGGTCCAAAGAACCTGCTTTTAGCTGCAGCATCCAATGGGAGTGACGTCCTCGAAGCCGAAACAGGGTGTACGCTGACGGATGGCCTAGCTGTGCTTCCCATTCTGGTCCCAGACCGGAGCGGTTGTTCTGAAAATATGAGAAGAAGCCAGCTGATGGACGAAGGAGCCAGCTGATGGACGAAGGAGAGACGGCCACTCCACCTGTGATGGATCAGTACCTGCTCTGCAGATAAACGAATGGAATCACTTTTGAATTTTCAAGGGAAATTTCTCATTTAAAGAGAATTTGTTTGTCTGTGGCATCTTCGATTTGACTCGACTGAGTAATATAAATAATCAGAATAAGAATAAGCTTTATTATCACTGTACCGAAATACAGTGAGATTATGTTTGTACAGTCATCCAAAAGATGGGCGGAGTGCACGTTGCTGTTGCTGCTGGAGCGTGGCCCCTTATCATTTTTTCAGAATACTTTTTTAGATAAAAAATGGAAAAAGCCATGAGGATGGATAGTGGTATTACAAAAAAGATCTCTTCACATCTTGTCCGTATCAGGACATGATTTAAGACATCAAAAAAAATCTACCAGCAAGCACATTTATAGACACATTACATATGCATTTGACAGAATGACGATGAGATTTGTCCATGAAGCACTTCCAGGTAGACCATAGTCCTGATAAGATGTTGGTCAGCCGGCACAGTTCTGATCTGATAAGCCTTCACAGAAGTTCTCGGGGGGTGGGGGTGGGAGTGCAATAGCTGTAGATGAAGATTTTCCTTACTTTACACATATCCTAGAAGAAATTTGATGTCGGCCTGATTTAGATGATTTTGGCCTTATTTCGAGGCCAACCGGGGGAGTCAGATTCAGATAAGCCACAATTGTTGATTTCTTCAGGCAGATTGTTTTTTTTTTCTTGTCAGCCTCGAGTCCTGCTGGTACTTTCAAGGTCCAAAATGGCCAGATTTATGGGCATTCCACTGGTCCATACTTATGACCCTCCTCCAAGGTCGTCTCCAACATGCTGGCGAGTCCCAGAAGTCGCTGGTGGCCTGTGATTCTCACAAAACCGTTTCCATCTTGCGGTTTAGCTCGTAAATCAGCTGATTTTGAGTGCTCATAGCACAAACCAAACCTTCATACAGACTCGGCAGTTTTGTCATTGTTGAAACTGCTGCCGCTGTCTTCCTCAATAGTCGATAACATAGGAATCTGCCGATGGATCAATCAAGAAGGATCAATAGCAGAAGTATCTCCCCGATACTTCTGCAAAACTACACTGAAATATCTAACTGAAAGTTTACATTAATGATCATCTTATCATTAATAAGCTTTTGGCTGTCTGTTAACGAAGTATTTCTCAACCTATTGGACAGATTTTAACGAAGCATGTCTATCTACAACAGATCAGTGTTTGAGGCCAACCCATTTTAAGATGGTCGCCAAAGCCAGCTGGCCTTAGATAACACAAATATGGCTATAATTCAGCCAGATATTGTTTTAAAATTTGGTATGGTAGTAGCTGAGAGTCATTCACGACATGTGTTGAGTGTGATATCTTGCAACGCTGCATGGTATCTTCATGGTTTGAGCAAAACGACTACAACTCCATCATTTCTTATCATAAGACGATCTCAGTCTGTATCTTTGACATAAAAGGGCTTTTCTTGCAGAACAAGAAGGGAAATCCCATAGATGTAATTTTACTTTACTGCCTCAGCCTGTAACCTCCCTGGAAGGGGCTGAGTCATGTTAACCCCCTGGTCTTCTAAAGAGGTGATGTTAATGGAGGCGTTCACAGAAGTGATTTGCAGCCTGCGTCTTTGTGCCGGCACTGGTAGCCTTGAGCTGTGATTGATGGTGTTTATCGTTCTGTGTTGGACTCAGCTCCGTGGCGTTTGATGTTTTGGCACGTTCAGTTCTGTTTGGACTTCTCGTTGCAACATCATCGGGAATGATCGTGAACTCCTGGCTGAGCACCAGGTCTCAAGGACAAACTTTGTTTTTCAAAGTGTGACCCAGTTCCAGGAGCAGGGAGAGGGAGCTGATGTGAGGGACAGATTTGTGTGTAGAAAGCTGTGGCAAGGCCTAGCCTACTTCTCGTACCCTACTTTGCCCTTCTCTTTTTGTTTGAACTGAGTGGAGGAGCTCGTCCATCTCTACTAGTTATTCTTGGTGATTTAGAACAGCTGATCAAAGGTCAATTTCAGGATAAAGGCTATGAATGCTGCCTTATAAATGCTTGCCCATTAGTCACCATCAGTTGCAGTGCAGTAAAATACTGGCTTTAGTATCAAAACAAGGATGAAAAGTAGTCTGGTTATAAGAGGAGTTATGAAAAAGCTATAAAATGATATGAAAACTGCATTTTTAGACTTGTCTTAGACTGATTTATCTTTAGATTGACAGCTACTTTTAATATGGTTCTTGTTTTCCATTATTTCAGCTGCAGCATGTGTATCCATTATTTCAGCTGCAGTATGTGTAGTGTTTGATGCTGCACTAAAACTGTGCAGTTTTGTTTACGTCCATCCGCCTTGAAATTTCTTACTGTCAGCTCCTATACTGTACTAACTACAGTATACCTGCCACCTTAATTCAATCAAATCAAGTTTTTGGTCTTGTCCCATATCAGATACATCCCATATGTGAACCTGCAACCTTCTTGCTGTGAGGCAACAGGTCTACTAACACTGCTCTGCCATGCCGCCCAGTATCAGACTGATAACTCAAGTTTTCTTCTGGTTTATCTTGTTTAAACATGGACAACTTAACCAGAATGATCTTTAAGTGAAAGTCCTTCTTCCTGGTTTTCTGTTTTTCTCCTTTCTATTCTTTTTCCTGCCCATCAAAGGCAGTGGAGCTGCTGAAGTTTTTTCTTCTTCTCCTTTTAGGAAATGGCACCAAAATGAAGCAGGGAAAGAGGAGGTGTATCTGAGAGAGAGGGTTGGCTGTGCTCCAAAAAGGAGGTGAAAGCAGAGGAAGGGGAGGGGATTGCACTCCCATTCACATGGCTTCAAGAATGAGCTCAGGGTATTTTATGGAAGGGGGAAGTAGAAAAAGAGGGGTGGTCTGATCAAGACGTAGTGTTTGAGGTGACCGAGCTGAGGATGAATACCGGTAATCAGGAAAACTGGTCAGGCCCCAAAGCAGCCATGCAGGAAACCAACTGGGGTAAGAAACTCAGAACTAGACTGTTGTAGAAAAGGGAAGTTGGCTTTTATTACAAACCGGATTTCAAAAAAGTTGGGACACTTGTGAATAAAAACTGAATGCAATGATGTGGAGGTGCCAACATCTAATATTTTATTCAGAATAGAACACAAATCACAGATCAAAAGTTTAAACTGAGAGAATGTATCATTTTAAGGGAAAATATGTTGTTTCAAAATTTCATGGCGTCAACAAATCCCAAAAAAGTTGGGACAAGTCCATTTTTACCACTGTGTGGCATCCCCCCTTCTTCTTACAACACTCAACAGACGTCTGGGGACAGAGGAGACCAGTTTCTCAAGTTTAGAAATAGGAATGCTCTCCCATTCATGTCTAATACAGGCCTCTAACTGTTCAATCGTCTTGGGCCTTCTTTGTTGCACCTTCCTCTTTATGATGCGCCAAATGTTCTCTATAGGTGAAAGATCTGGACTGCAGGCTGGACATTTCAGTACCGGATCCTTCTCCTACGTAGCCATGATGTTGTGATTGCTGCAGAATGTGGTCTGGCATTATCTTGTTGAAAAATGCAGGGTCTTCCCTGAAAGAGATGACGTCTAGATGGAGCATATGTTGTTCTAGAACCTGAACATAGTTCTCTGCATTAATGGTGCCTTTCCAGACATGCAAGCTGCCCATGCCACAAGCGCTCATGCAACCCCATACCATCAGTGATGCAGGCTTCTGAACGGAGCGTTGATAACAACTTGGGCTATCCTTGTCCTCTCTGGTCCGGATGACATGGCGTCCCAGTGTTCCATAAAGAACTTCAAATCGTGACTCATCTGACCACAGAACAGTCTTCCATTTTGCCACACTCCATTTTAAATGACCCCTGGCCCAGTGCAAACGTCTGAGCTTGTGGAGCTTGCTTAGAAATGGCTTCCTCTTTGCACTGTAGAGTTTCAGCTGGCAACGGCGGATGGCACGGTGGATTGTGTTCACTGACAATGCTTTCTGGAAGTATTCCTGAGCCCATTCTGTTATTTCCTTGACAGTGGCATTCCTGTTTGAGGTGCAGTGACGTTTAAGGGCCCGGAGATCACGAGCATCCAGTAGAGTTTTACGGCCTTGACCCTTACGCACAGCGATTGTTCCAGATTCTCTGAATCTTTTGATGATGTTATGCACGGTTGATGATGATAACTTAAAAGTCTTTGCTATTTTACGCTGGGTAACACCATTCTGGTATTGTTGCACTATCTTTCTGCGCAACAATGGTGGAATTGGTGATCCTCTTACCATCTTGGCTTCTGAGAGACACCGACACTCTAAGAAGCTCTTTTTATACCCACTCAAGTTTGTCTTTTTTTTTTTCATTATTTTATTTTTTCATTTATAGATGGCCTCCCTTCTCACCTTATAGCCATCCTCTCACACCGATATGTATATATATTTTTTTTTTAATGGAGAGAAAGAAAAGATAGAAAGTAAGACAACAAAACAACAATTATCCACAAAAAGAGCACAAGGCAAACACACTGAGAAGCTCTTTTTATAACCAATCATGTTGTCAATTGACCTAATTAGTGTTAATTGGTCTTCCAGCTGTTCGTTATATGCTCAATTTCCTTTTTCTAGCCACTTATTGCTACTTGTCCCAACTTTTTTGGGATTTGTTGACACTGAAATTTTGAATCAACATATTTTTCCTTTAAAATGTTACATTTACTCAGATTAAACTTTTGATCGGTCATCTATGTTCTATTACGAATGAAATATTGACTTTTGCCATCTCCACATCATTGCATTCAGTTTTTATTCACAATTTGTTTAGTGTCCCAACTTTTTTGGAATCCGGTTTATACTTTGTCAGTAATGAGACAAGATGTTTGATTCATTAATTGACATAAACAGACACATCTAGGTTATGCAAATCTATTACATAAAAACATTAATTTCAAAGACATAGAAAACAAGCAACTGATTTATTGATAATGGTCATGACTAACATATTTAAGCAAAGGCTAGTTTTGTATTTGAGCATTTCACATTTTTATTTGCGCTCTTTAAAAGTGAAAACTCTGTTTTCTATACGACGGTCCATCAGTAAAAGTAAACAAACCAGAAGATTACACCATGATACAGATTTATCAGCACAATTTAAAAATGACAACTGCAGACCTAAAAGCTGCTCTTTCTCACTTAGTTCTCAATAAAACTAAAAGATAAGCTCTAACTTACTTGTTTGATCCAAGTATGCCTGTTTGAACAGAGGTCCATTTCATGTCTGCTGTATAATCATTGACTGTGTTCAGTTAATCAATTAAACAAACCTGTAGGCACTCGGAGGAATGCCTGTGCAAAGTTACTTGAGTTGGCAAAACGAGTCTACTTTATCTATAATAAACAGACACAGATAAATGTGTTGGTAACCTTAACACTCAGTGAACAGAAAATACATGATTTATTGTTTACTTTCCAAATGTGCTAAAGTTACTTGGACAGAGTTGTTGAACCTCAAAGAAATGCATTCAAACTTTGTTTTTGATCTTATTTAGTATCAACGTGCCTTCAAGCTTTTCTTTCTACGCTGCCTGTTTAAAGGAAACAAACAAGTTACTGGGTATCTATTGTCCTCTGGACGGGTTCTTTTTGTTGAAACGTTTCATCTTTTATCGAAAAGCCTTCTTCAGTCTGAGGAGAAGACAGAGGAGGAAAAACCCGTCCAGAGGACCTGAATGAACCATGTTAGATTTATCCACCTGGATTATTTAGCATGCACCAGGACAACCAGGTAGTTTGATATTGTTGTGTGCACAACACTGACCGTGGAACTAAGATAGCAAAGGTAAGAGCTGTCTGACGAGGGTCGAGATGGGATAGAGGCAGGGCAGCTGCCTTGGGACCTGAAAGTCCCAGGTTTGATCCCCAGTCATTGCACATCTCGTGGTGTCTCTGAGCAGGACACCTTATCCCCAGTTGCTTCCCGGGCAGCTTTCAATAGCTGCCCACTGCTCCACCTGAGGGTATCCCAGGTGCAATGGGTTAAATGCAGAGAGCCAATTTCACCATTGTATGGGTACATACAACGATGATAACAAATAACACATTATTATTATTATTATTATTGTTATTATTATTATAGAGAAGGTTATAAATATTGGTAAAATGTACAAGACCATATTCAAGCAGCTTCATTTCCCTCTGACCTTAGCTGGTGAGATTATTAACACAAGTAAGATTCATGGGACCAACCTCCCAGGATGTGGATGCAAGAAAAAAATGCCACCCCAGGTTAATCAGATGGATTTTGGGGACAATAGAAAACGAGCCACAGAAACCATTCAATCTGAACTCAAAGGTCAATGTATGCCATTTTTTGACCACGTTTTGATTTTTGAAAGACCCAGAAGGAGAACATCAAAGAGAGAAAATCACAAAGCCAGATTGAAATTCATCATAAAGCATGATGAGATGCCCCAAAGATTATGGGAGGTTTATGGGAATGATGAAACCAAATTGGAGCCTTTTGGCTTCAGTCACAAGTTTTTACAGCAAACCCCCGACCTACGAACGAGTTCCGGACCTAAGAACCGTTCGCAGGTCGATCTGTTCGCAGGTCGGTCCGTCCACTAGTCACTCGGGGATGTCCTTTTTTTTTTTTTTTGTGGTACCAAGTACTGTACTTCGCCTATCCTAACACACGTAACACAGTGTAATTAATTAATACAGTAAAGTAATAAAAATATAAATTAAATAAAAATATAATTTCTTACTTTGAGGTGGTCAAAACCGACATCAGGCCGGAGGTGTTCGTGCGGCAGCGCGGCGCGACAATGACTGAGCGATCGGCGATCAATCCGCGGCTGCCTGAGACGTCCACAGAGTTTACGGAGTGTTTCCAGCTAGTAATTAATCCATATGAGGCAATCCTGGGTCACGCAGTCCTCAAAGCCGGCAGCTGCTGCGGCCCGTGTTAGCTTCTGGAGCTAGCCAGGCCAGAGGTGTTCGCGCGGCGGCCTGGCGCGATGACTGAGCGATCGACGATAAATCCGCGACTGCCTGAGACGTCCACAGAGTTCACAGAGCCGTTTCCAGCTAGTAATTAATCCATATGAGGCGATCCTGGGTCACGCAGTCTTCAAAGCCGGCTGCCAGGAGCTGTGACTGACCTAAAATGGCTGCCGCGGCATTTCCTGTTATGACCGGAAGTTGCACAATTATTGCGCAATTATGACAAAAATGATCAGAAATGATCATTTTTATCATAATTATTATTTATAAAGCCTTTAAAACAACCACAGCTGCAACAAAGTGCTGTACACATGAAATTAAGAACATTTAAACACACAAAATTATTTATTTTATTAAATATATAATTTCATATTTTTATTAAATATGATACGTTCGTAGGTCCGGGTTGCCGTAGGTCGATGGAGTCGTAGGTCGGGGGTTACCTGTATTTATTTATTTTTGTGTGTGTAAGGGTACCAATATATTTATCTGCTTCTGTGGTGTACTCCTAAACTGTAACCTTTGACACATTGTCCACAGATAATTAGCAGTGACCAATTCTTGTTTGTCACCCCTTCCTTCAGGATGTTTACGTTTGCCTCAACAGCTTTAGTTTTTGTCGGGTCTAATAGGTGTGGTGTGGCTGTAGAAAGGTAGGTTAACTTCAGAACCAAAATAGCTTCGTCACACTTTTCAGATATGTTCCAGTTTCCAAAGAGAGGGGCAAAAGCAAGGAGGTGTGTGTGGGGATTCACAAGTTTTACATGGAGGGTGGAGGAGGGGCTCTAGATCTGTTCATGATGCTCCCTGCAGAAAACTGAGCCTCTTCTTTCCCTCAGTTTTATTTGAGTCAGAGGACGTTCTGCTCTAAGGTGACACCTCACATGAGGGCTGACATTTACTTTTTTATGCTTCCAGTATTTTACCCGGTGTGAGGGACAGTTTTAGCCACCCCTCCATGGCTGTGGGTTTGTTATTCTACAAATAGTGAAGTTTTTTTTTCTCTGCCGGCTCCTTCAGCGTTTCACAAAGCGGTTTTGTGTGACGCTGCAGACGTAAATGACAGTAAATAGTGTCCACTCATAAACTGCTTCTGTAAAAAAGGCTTTCATACCACTGACGCCTCTAATTGCTCGTCTCAGACATGGTCAGACCAGAGGTTACCCTGCACACCACTGAACATCACCAACACAACACCTAATGAAATCCCCTGATGTGGAACTAAACATGATTAGTTTTCTAGAGCAGACTGCACACTCATTCACATTTTCTAGACAATAAAGTATTGAAGCAAAATGTTGAAAGCTCTGATACTAGACCTGTCACGTTAACAAATTTTGCTGGGCGATTACCGGTAATTGTCTCAGAAATTATTGCGACAAACGAAAATATTGTTTGAAATTTGACAATATTAGTAATTATTGTTAAATTTAAAAATAAATGTTAGTTAATTTTTGTGTGTAGTACCTCTTTTTTTTTACCACTGTTGGCAGTACAAGACTGTTTGAACTGAAGGATGGATAGTGAGGGAGCGAGCAGCGTGTCTCTTTAGCAAAAATGGGAGGGAGGCCTCTTGACGTGACATGGGCTGTCTCTCCTTCCTGTTTTTTGGTTCTCAAAATGGCGGACGCTCGGTGTGGTTTGAGCTCTTTAGTATAGCACTTGTCACACACAGCTTTTAATAAATGAAAAAATCAGTCAACAAGTTCTCAGCTTCTTTTTGCAGAGAAAAACAACTTTTTATGCGAAGGCACAGGTTTCAACTGTGAATTTTGGAGCTTCGACAAGGCAGAGGTTTTTTCCCGACGTCGACTTGTTAGCTTAGCTCATAGCTTAGCTTCTCAGCTTAGCTGCTTTTAACAATCCCAAAATTTTGTAATTTGAATACAATTAAAGTTTGAGGAATATGGTTTGGTTTTTGTAATGTCTGTCCGGGGACTACAAATGTAAAACTTTTTTTTTTTTGTGGCAAATCCTGAAACATTTCCAGTAATGTTGATTATTGTGCTCGGGTCTCTATCAAACTAATTTCTGATTTTTGTTGGGCTTCGTTTCCATTGTAGAAAAAAGATTTGTAAAGATGTAAAATTGCCAATATCTTTAAAAAAAAAAAGGTTGGCTTTTTAGGAGAAAAGATTGCAAACTATTATTCAAATGTACGTTGTGAGGACAGGAAAGAAAGACACAGGATTGGTCTAGACTCTAGATGTACCGGTAGTTTATATGGAAAGCAAAAACAGACTTTCATTTTTAAATCCCTTCTTGGTCTGCTGCCTTCATACATCTCCTACATGTCTCTGTGTGAGTGCAGTTACAGCGTGCGCTTTCAGGACATGATTACCTGCAGTGTTCCGTCAGTGAGGACTGAACTTGGCAAAAGGGCCTTCTCTTACTCTGCTCCTGCTTCCTGGAATATCTTACAAAAAGATCTGAAGCTCTCGACCTTGACTTCTCTAAATGGCTTTAAGAATGTGTTGGACCCCAGGCAAGAACCAATGCAGACATGTTCCTGTTTTTAGTTTTCTACATTCGTCTTATTCTAGCTGTTTATTGTTAAAAAAAATCTGTATGTTTTATGATTGTCGATTGTTGTCGCTGTTGTCCATTGTTGTCATCATTCTTTGTTGAAATCAGGTCTCTCTTGTAAATGAGTCCTCGAGGCCCAATGGGATTAACCTGCCTAAATAAAGGTTGAATGAAAAAAGACACAGCTTAATGAAGCAGCAACTGAAAATTACAATAATGGAGAGTAGAGAGGAACATGGTCAGTTTGTTCTCAGACAGTCAAAGCCTGTAGCAGCAGAATGGAGGAATAGCTATAGAAACCAGAAGAGGAGCCTGATAACTGGAAATCTCCAGTTGACTTTTAGAAACTACAGTACAGTATAGGAGCCACAAATACGGTAAACCTGGAGTCTTGAGAGCAAAGCTGTGGATGCCATGAAATCCAGGACTTCTCTCCACTTTCCTTCTGATGGAAGATGGCAGTAACACTTTAAGTAAATGAAGCAGTGTGTGCACTTGGATAGGTTACTAGAACTGGACAAGAGACTCTGCAGGTGAGTTATTTTATATTTAACTGCTGAAGCTTCAGGCCTCAAAGAACATGCACTTTTGCCGTTTTCTGCCTGACCACACCAAAATACTCTATGCAGAAAGCTGGCTCTGTCTTGGAGTGGATCTAGAACGTCTGAGTTCAGGCAGCTTCTCTCTCTTGGATCTTGTCAGCAAACTGTTGTGTTAGCCGGGGAAACGCGCTCTTTCAGACTCAGGCTTGTGTAGGGCAAGAACTCGTTGGTGAAAACAACAACAGCTGTTTGGCTTTTACGACTGACTGAAGGACATTAAAACCCTTAAAGGCTTTCCCAAACCAAAATAATCTGAATCAGATGATTCTGCAGACATTTTTTCTTGTTTACGTAATGTGTACTGTAACATATTGTAGGCGCTTATTTCCACTCACCGATCTGCGTAGATATGAAGCGTCCATCCGTTACTGTTTTAATGAGCCTCCATTTATTTTCCATTGGGCCGAGTACGGAAGACTGTCGGAGCTATAAAGTGATTGAAGTCTTTAAGATGCTAAGGGTCGTGGCCTCCCTGTCGGCCCTCTGACTCGCCTTCTCTCCTTTTTAAAGGTTTGAGGCCCTCGTTACCATGACAACAAAAGGGAAACCAGGATCAGAACATGACAGAGCCTTTAAAAATAGTTTGAGGCTCTTGTTCTTTTCTTATGAGTCCCTGCATAGTTTCCTCAGGGATTAGAGCTTACAGTATTATGTGGAGAGACTCCGCTGACAAAACGTGGACTCCCCCCGATTGGAAATAATGATCTGACAATGGTACACTTTTTACACTCCATTTTTAAAGACCATTAACAAAAAGTGTTATGCCGGTTACCCACTGCACAACTCGAAACGCGCCTGCCGTCCCCTTTTGGCCGCTGGTCACGGTCCCACTGAACCACTGAACACCGTCTGATGACGTACACTAGGGGGTAGCAGAGGGAGGGGTCTCTGGCTTGTTTTCCGGGTTCAGTTGTTGTTTTAACTGCACCTCCGACGGTCTTCGATGAGATTAAAACTTTTTTTTATGTTTGGGGTGATCTACACTGGAGAGGACAGCAGCCTGTCAGCAGCAACTGTAAAAATGCCACGTTTCTTACCGGAGTTTGGTTCCAATTCCTGGAGGCTCGATCCGGTGAGTTTAAAAAGTCCGAAAAAAGTCCCGTTGTGGTTGTGTAATCAGATAGCGAGGCTCTCCCGACTGTTTGCCGGATGCGTCGAGCCGCCAGAGATCAACATTTGGGACGTCGGCGGCTCGACGGCGACGCGCGCGTGCGTGTGCAGGCTGCCCCCGCGCCGCTTCGATCACTTGAATCTCGCCGCTTCCTTGTTCGCCGTGACTCCACGCGTCTCCTCCATAGACTTTGAATGTAAACCGGCCGCTTCGGCCGCCGACAAAGGGGAGCAGTGGGTACCAGGCATTACTCTTGCTACTGAACTTACTGTCCCACAGGAGCGCGAGCAAACACATTTTAACTACCGTAATTTCCGCCGTACTTGTCGCACCACCCTATAAGTCGCATCAGTCCAAATATGTCTAAAAAAGTGGAAAACTCCATAAATACGTTGCTTCGCGGTATACGTCGCATCTATTATGCGTCACCGCTGACAACCCGGAAATGCGAGCTGAACCCGAAGGCCGGTTTTGTGCCAAAAATTGATGGGCTGCCACATGGCGGCCATGGGAGTGTGCACAAGAGGACTTTAATAAGAAGTTAATTAACACTTAAAGACCGTGTAAAGTGAATTTCAACATTTTCTTCAATAAACATTATAAATGTCATAATTGTAATCTTGTAAATGAGTAAAAAGTCTCAAAATTGCAGCTCAATTAATTTTGGAGTTATAGAGCAAACTGTGTACAGGTAGTCCCCGACTTACGAGCGCTCTTACATACGAGGTCCCAGACTTACGAGCTGGCGAACGAGCAGTAAATTTGTTAAAAATACAGCACTTTTTGGTGTTTTTAGATGAAAGTGTGTTAGCTAACCATTTGGAAACACGTTTCTGAGCATGTTTATGAAGTAGTATGAATGTTTTTGATGAAAAACGAGTGTTCGTAGTAGCGCTACCATAAATGTTCCAACTTACGAGCGAAAATCCGGACTTACGAGAACACGTGTTTCTTGTTCCGACGTACGAATTTCCGGTTTACGAGCAACTCGTAAGTACGGAACTCGCTCGTAAGTCGGGGACTACCTGTATAGATATTTCTGTTTCAGGATTCTTTAGGCGTGTTTTAAATGTGACAGCGTTTCATCACGCGGTCTTCTTAAGTATAGCCCCACCCCCTGCAGCTCCAGCCGTATAAATTCGCCTCGGTGGAGCCGTTCACTCGCGAATCGCAGATAGCATCAGATAGCAATAGCATAGATATTTTGTTCATTGTTAGCTAGCTAATCAATTATGCCTCGTTCGTGCATCTTCCCTGGATGTCGCAATGGTCAGGGCACCCGTACAAATCATAACGTGTTTTTATACCGCGTGGTTTTATACCGAGTATCTGTAATGCCTGGATAGGTCAATGGATAAAGCGTTTGCCTTCCGTCCCAAACCTTATGGGTTCAATTCCCGCATGGTACAACTTTTTTTTAATTTTTTTTATTCATTCCAGATTAAAAACACACAAGAAAACTATTTACAAAAACAGCGTAACTCTTGGAAAAAGTAGCTGCTGTTACAGACAGAACTCAGATAAAAACAGAGCAGGTTTACTGGCTCTGCTGTCTGCCTCTCCACACACAGCTCAGCTGCAGGCCGCAGTACTGCGCTGAAACCACGCCCACGCGCTGACACGCCCCCACAGTTTCAGACCAAGGGAAAATTATGTTTTTTCATGATTTTTGAGACTTAATTTTATAAGGAAAACAATGTTTTTAATCAGTCAGATTTATATGGGTGATTAATAACACATATTTATGCCATGTGACAAACTAAAAACACACATTTAATTTCACTTTACACGGTCTTTAAAAACAATTATTTGTTTGCTCAAAATTATAGCAAAGGTGTGTCTCAGTCTAACATTTGCGTAATAAATGCACTTTAATGGTCAAATCAGCTGCATTTCACTGGGGCAGTGCAGCTGGTTTGACCGTTCCAAGCAGCAAGGAGAATGAAGGTGGGGAGTCTATGGCAGGCTGATTGAGTTCTTAATAGCCGGTGAAGCTTCTCAGCTGTCCAGGACGTGGTAAATTCAAAAAAGTTCAAGAAAAACAATAAAGTATAATAAAATCCAATTGTTTTTATCTTGAACATTTTGAAGTTGTCATTATAGCCACGTTTTCCTATTACATGAGACAACGGTATGCCATACAGCTACTACTTCTCTGCTGCCATCAGTTGGTTGAAAGTGGTACTGTTAAAAAAAATCAGTCAGAATGAATGGAAATGGTCATATCTAAGCTAAAAATGTGTTTATAAATATGGGGGGGAAAATACATGAATATGTCGCTTCGGTGTATAAGTCGCAGGGCATGTACAAACCGGATTCCAAAAAAGTTGGGACACTAAACAAATTGGGAATAAAAACTGAATGCAATGATGTGGAGGTGCCAACATCTAATGTTTTATTCAGAATAGAACTCAAATCACAGATCAAAAGTTTAAACTGAGAGAATGTATCATTTTAAGGGAAAAATATGTTGTTTCAAAATTTCATGGCGTCAACAAATCCCAAAAAAAGTTGGGACAAGTCCATTTTTACCACTGTGTGGCATCCCCCCTTCTTCTTACAACACTCAACAGACGTCTGGGGACAGAGGAGACCAGTTTCTCAAGGTTACAAATAGGAATGCTCTCCCATTCATGTCTAATACAGGCCTCTAACTGTTCAATCGTCTTGGGCCTTCTTTGTCTGATCAACTTTAGATTTTTTTACATTTATTATTTTTAGCAAACTGCATCATTTCAAGGGAAAATGCAACTTACCGGTAGGTAGGGATGCACCGATACCGGTATCTGGTATCGGTCTGATACCATGTGCGTTTACTCGTACTTGTACTCATAAAAGGGCTCCGATACTACAGGACCCGATACCAGTTTCATTTCATTTCATTGACCATGTAAGAGTTCAAATGTAAAACATTTTATTTTTTGTACAAGTTTGGACATACTTTACAGATTACCAATAGTAATGTACTTTGTTTATTTATGTTTGAAGTGTCTAATGAAAATAAACAGTTTAAGTTAATTAGAATGATTTTTAAAAATATTAATTAGTACTTGTATCGGTACTTGGTATCGGCAAGTACTTTAATGTAAGTACTTGTACTTGTACTCGGTTTTCAAAAATCTGGTATTGGTGCATCCCTACCAGTAGGTGAACTCCGTTCGCATGAGTAGATAAACAGCAACATCAGTGGATAGCAAAGTGCTGTTTATGCTGCTAAGTCTTAAGACTTCCTGTCTATATTCGCCCTAATCTTTTCAGACCCAACCTCATAGCTTTAAAAAAAGGCACATATTATTTTCATTTTGTATGCACTGAAGTGGGCGGCCGTGGCACAGTGGTAATGGCAGTCGACCCCCAATCGGAAGGTCGGAGGTTCGAGTCCCGCATCCGCCCACCATGTGTCGTTGTGTCCCTGGCAAGACACTTAACCCTGAGTTGCTCCCGGTAGGTCTGGATAGCGCCCTACAAGGCAGGCTACCACTAACGGTGTATGAATGTGTGTATGAATGGGTAGATGGCTGGTATTGTAAAGCGCTTTGGGGCTCCTCAGAGGGGGCTGGAAAGCGCTATATAAATAAGCTCCATTTACCATTTTACAAAAATCCCAGTGCCAGCTGAAAACTGAAGCCGATTCAATGTTTTTTGTCGTCTCGTCTAAACAGCAGTTGCGGTGAAAGCATTACAGTGTGCAAGTGCAACATCTTTTACAGTCACCATTGGAAAGTCTACAATGCTCGCAGGAGATCGCTCAGGTGTATACAAGGGCCAAGGATTGATCAGCCAGATTTAGAGGGTTCTGATTACCGTTAGCCTTGGAGGCTCATTGTAAGCTTAGGATAGAAAATACGTGGTGTGGCTGCTCTGCTCTAGAAATGTAACTGACCAGCATTCCAGGCACCATCTTGACTTATTTTTGTCTGGAGGACATGATGTTTTTGTCTGTAGGTATGTGTTCTTTTAGAACTGTTTTTCTTTTACATTTTATTGTTGGATGTAACTGGGACCCTGTGTGCATTTTGTTTGAACGACAAAGAAACTCTGACTCTATAACTCAAACTTTTACAGATATTGAGCAAAGATTAGTCATTAACATGTAAGCACTATGCTGGTGAAGATTCTCAGTCGTCCAGGACATGATCAAATCAAAAAGGCGTTCAATACAATGAATGTAAGCACTATCACATCTCATGAGTCCATGCATAACGTCATTGAGAGGTTTGACCAGCTACACCTGATATGATCATCTAAGACCTGGTGTCCCTTGAAGCAATGCATGGTTGGTCATTGTTTACGCTCTGTCCAGTTGAGAGAGTTGGGCTCTGCTGCAACAACAAGAAAAAATGTTTTTGCTTTCCTAGCCTGAAACTAGTCACGCCCGCATGTCGGATATCCTCACATTCTGACTCACTGTGTTGATGTTTTTAGACCGTAACAAGCTGAGCTGTTGTTTCATGTTTGGAATGACCTCATAGAATGTGTCCTGCTGCCCGTTGTTCAGCAGCCAGGAGACAAAACTCTTCAGACCAGTCTCTCATGTCGGTATTTACCAGCGGTCCTGGGAGGCTGAAGGAGTGAACATGTAAGTCTCTGAGTGCGACTTTCCCTTCATATTGTTTCTTGCTCATGTCTCGTCTTTACATAGTTACTGTACTCTGGAATTTTGACCACAGAAGTATCGTAGCAGGCCGAACCTGTCTCCTCTTTGTGTTGTTCCTTTGAGGGATTATCCACAGCTGTGAACTTTGAGTCGCTGGTTTCGAGCGTGGAGACATCAGCCTTTGTCACCGTCAAGAAAAAAATGCCAACATTCTGCTGAAAGTTTTACATCTCAGATCAAGAGACCTCTTTGTTGTGCAAAAGCCGTTCGTGCTGCTTGGTTGGATTTAGTGAATGTCCCGTCCTGGTTCTCTGTGTGTGGGGCGCTACGCTCCTGTGGGGTTTTTCTCTGGTTCAGTCTACAGTAACCTCGTTTGTTTAGACTCCGTGATAAACACTCCTTGAAAGCATCCCTGTGGAAATATTTAAACTAAGGCTCTGTTTGTACTCCTAAAGAAAAATGTGCCATTTTCACTTTGTTTCCTTGATAAGATCAGGAAATGTGAAGAAAACGGACCTTTGTGTCAGTTGTGTAAACTCTGCTAACAGCAAAGTAAAGCCCCCAGTATACTCCCGCATACGTCCATACGCAGAGGTACAAATTTGTTACGAGCGAATTAAACTCGGCTCCAGCGTGGCTGCGGGAGGTTCTGGAGATTTCCTGGTGTGCTGGTCTGATGTGTGGGCTGCAGGACCAGCGCTCCGTTTTTTTTTTCTTTTTTTTAGAACTTTTTATTAACGACATATAAACACAGAACACCGCTGCGGCTGCAAGCGCTTGTTTTTTTCCGACCTGTCAATCAATTCAGTAGGCGTGTCAGCAAATGACCAATCGGCGACCTCAATTTGTCCTGTAGGTAAACGCTCCTTGTCTGTGGAGCTGCGCTGCAGCTGCTCAGGGTGGATACTCGAGTATGATGTCTGAACCCTCTGCGTACAGTACGCGCGTACGTACGCGTGAACGGACGTACGTGGGAGTATACTGGGGGCTTAACAGTCACTTTAGAGGAAGTCAGAAACTGGCGCCACATTTCAGGATTAGCTGCTTTTCATGCCAGAGTTTTAGAATAAAATCACCCCCTAAGAATCAGATTATCTGTTTGCACTTGGACTAAATGTTGATAATGACTTCCAGCTCCTACCACATTAAAGTGGAGCTCAGTGTCGGTAAAATAGAAGGTGATGAAGCTAGGGATGTGCCGATCGATCGGAAACCGATCAATCGTCACCGATAATCATTAAAGCGGATGTGATCGGCTTTTGCCTTCAATTACCGATCACAGAGCCTGTGATGCGAAGTTTGCTAACTGCAAAACGTGCGACGAAAAAGTACCTCGTGGAGGAAGTTCAACGAAGTCCTTCAACACAACAAACCTAATTCGTCATTAAAATGTTTTAATAGTTTTAATAACTTACCAAAAGCCGTCTGCCAGCGCCCCCATAAGCAACACCTGTTAGCATGTAGCTCCACCGAGTAGCTCCACCGAGTCCGCTCCGCTGCGCAGTTACGGGCAGTCCAGTTTAGCTGCGGCTTCAAAAAGGCTGTCGGCTTTGTTATTCCAAGTTAGCTGGGTGTCCCCCGATATCTTCTGCTTCCAGTCCGACATCGAGGCGAGCTCCAGGAACCTCTGATCGCACAAAGCCGGCTGTCTGCTGCAGGTCCGGTTTAGCATGTTAGCCTTAGCTCATACCATGAGCTGCTGGTCTCGCGCGGCGCTGTAGGACCGATCGCGGCTGCTGCTCCAGTCCTGAGACATTCACAGAGTTCAGAGGAGTGTTTCCAGTTAATTTATCCGTATGAGGCATCCTCTTATGGGAGAAACAGTCCTCCAAAAGCCGACTGCCGAGTGTGGAACTAATGAATGTAAAATGGCGGAGGCGGTATTTCCTGGTTCTTCTTCTTCTTCTATAGAGTTGAATGGCGGTTGGCGAACTCATATTAAGCGCATTACCGCCACCTGGTTCCCGCAGGAAGTTGTTCAAAAAAGCACGAAATTATTTAAAAATAATAATAATGATACTTTACGTATTTATAAAGCCATTTGTAAAAACAGCCAACAGTGCAGCTTTAAGTAGCAAATGGGGTATTTTAGTTTTTTATATGAAGTAATAGATGTGTTTTTTTTTAAAAACAATAAAAAACCTTTTTTTTTTATTGAAAGTTAGTAAGGTAAACATTTTTCTTTGATAATGCAGTTGATAATTACTTTTATTTACTTTGTTCTCTGAAATAAATTAGTAAAAATATGTTTTTGTCTGAATTATGGTGATTTTATGGTTCTGAAAATAACATGAGTGCTGCTTCTGGCTACAAGATCTGAAAAGTTTTCAGATCTTGTAGCCAGAAGCAGCACTCATAAATTACAGGTAAGCCATTTGATCGGTGATCGGTGATCGGTTTGTGTGATCGGCTCACATATAGGCAATCGGTTTTTTGATCGGTATCGGTGATCGTCACACATAGGTGATCGGTATCGGTATCGGTTTCAAAAAACCTGATCGGCACATCCCTAGATGAAGCCATTTACTGTGTCGGGTAAAGTCTATTAGCTGTGGTGGCCATCTTTAATTGGGTTGTCTCCCAAAATGATCAGTTCTCAATGCACTTTCTATTTTCATTTTCTGAAAATTAAAAAGCAATTGTCCTAGAAAAACCCTAAAGTTGCTGTTTAATATACTGTACTGTATTATTTTACATTATTAGTTTATAGTGTATATCTTAGATCCTTACATACGGTTTCTTTTTGTACTTTATATGTTTTTCTATTTTGGGGTGTAACTGGGACCTTGGATACACAGTTTTGTTCCTCCTCATGTACCAGATGGGATGTGAATGACAATAAAGAAACTTGAACTTAAAGATCTTGAAATTTAAACCTCATTCTGGAGAATCTTTGAAGCATCTGTCTGACGCTCATCCTGTTTCTTTCCTTTCATGCCAGTGACCCCTCAGAGCTGCCACCATGGCCCTGGTCCAGGCTCTGCCCCTATCTACTGAGCCCCACACCCCCAGCCACAGCGGTGGGGCTCGCAGACGACACCCCTCTGGCCCTTCACCCCCCGTCAACCCGCCACCCCTGCCCTTGGACTCGATGGGTTCTGTCAGCAGCCTTGTTGCTTCTCGCACCGGACTCTACCCGGATCACACCTCTGGATTCGAGCTGGGGACCAGAGTCCGGCGGC